>JAJDFF020000122.1:0-86947 GCA_021527025.2 Geoglossum cookeanum
TAAAACAAAAACCAAAAAAAAAAAAAAAAAAAAAGAAAAAAAAAAAAAACACCCAAAAAAATCCATAAATAAAAAAAAAAAAAAAAAAAAAAAAAAAAAAAAAATTAAAATTTAAAAATAAAAAAAAAAAAAAAAAAAAAAAAAAGCATTCCCTTCACCCCACCCATCCATCTGCTCCTCACAAAAAAAAAAAAAAAAAAAAAAAAAAAAAAAAAAAAAAAAAAAAAACCCCCCCCCACCTAACCCCCCCCCCCCCCCCGCGGGCCCCAAGCCAACGATAAAGAAAGAAGGAAGGAAGGAAGGAAGGGGGAAAAAAAAAAATAAATGTAGTCGTTTCACAACCGTATATCCACGTATATCCACACAACTGTATACCCACGTAACCGTATACCCACGTAACTGTATATCCACATACTACGGTAGGTGGGGGGGGGGGTTTACGATGGGAAAAAAGAGTGTAGGAAGGGTTAGGAAGTATAGTTTCGCTGTTGTGGGTATGATGGGTATGGGGAGGTGGTAAATGTGTGTAAGGGGAAAATGTGGAAGGGGGTTGGTTTGGTTCAGAGATAGAGAGAGAGAGAGAGAGAGAGAGAGAGAGAGAGAGAGAGAGAGAGAGAGAGAGTGTGTGTGTGTGTGTGTGTGTGAGAAAAGAATTAGGAAATAGAAAACCCCTACGGCCACACCTCCCGCACCCTCCACCGCGCCTTGCCCTTACCCTCCTCCTCCTCCTTCCCCTCACCCTCCCCCTCCCCCTCACCCACCCACCACACTCTCCTCCTGCTCTTCCCCAAATCCAGCATTTCCGCCCTTTCCACAACCACAACGACGACCCTGAAATTAACCCTGGCGGCCTCGTCTCCCAGCTCATCGTCTTGTGGCATACATTCTGACGTAGATGGACTATTATTGTTGTTTTTGTTGTTGTTGGTATCGGTATTATCGTGAGGGGGAGCGGCAGCAGCATCAGCATCAGCATCACCAGCCCCCACCGTCCCTCGCGGAGGATTCCGAAACGGATCCCTAAGCTCCAGCGGCAGATTCGCAAAATGGGCCATCAGCTCGCGGGAGAAGGTCCACTGCGGTTCACCGACCGCATCTGCACGACGGAGATACCTCCGCAGCACCTCCTCCACCTCCCCCTCCTCCCCCCCCTCCTCCTCCGGACCAAGCACCCAGCCCCTTCCACGCAACCTCCACTGCGTCTGCAGACCCTCCATCCAAAAACAGCACTCCACCTCACGTCCGCCTGCCCCACCACCGAGCTCCCCCACCTTCGCCATCCGCGCATCCGTCGTAAACGTCAGCATGTCACTCTCGTACACGCGCGGGTTGTGCTTGTTTTCGGGCAACTCGCCAAAGAAGCCGCGGAATATGACCGTGCGGAGCCGTGGGGAGTATGGCGGGGTAGCGGTGGTGGTTGCGAGCGTGAAGGCCGGCGTTTGGAGCGTCGAGATGTGCTGTGACAAGAGCGGTTTCCAGGGTGCGGGAGGGGGGTTCGCCATTTTATTTTTATTATTTTTTTTTGTGTTTCAGAGGTGGGGTGGAGAGAGAGAGAGAGAGCTGTTGCTTTTTGAAGAAAGAAATGAGTATGGTAATGCCGTTATGTATGTATCGTGCTTTAGGGTTTCGATAGGATGAGCTGCCTTCATGTACGTCACTAACCGATCGCTGACTCAGCTCTTAAACAATAACTAGTTACCAGGTTCACAATAGAAACAACGTTGGGTTAGTTATAGTGGGAATAGCTATTATCTTTATACTCATGTAACTTATGGGCATTTGTTCCCCAAAACCTGCAATCACGGCCCCATGAACCCCGCAACCCCTGAGCATGTGCAATTTCAGAAACAAAGGGGAATCATTGGACACGAGGCCCCTAATCAAGAAATTAAAAAAAAAAAAAGGCCCCCTTCATCCAACTTCTGCAGCAAAACCATATTGCTTCGCGGTGGAACGAACTCTCTCCCCCACTTGTCAAATCTCCAAAGCCCAAAGAAAAGTTCGAGCTTAATAAATAACCTTCTCCTCATAAATCGGCGGTTTCGCCTCTTCGTCCCACACAATCCTGTTGGCATCGTCCAAACGCGCGCCTTCATCCGTAATCGGGATAGAGCGGCTCGTATGTCGGATTTCCTGCTTGCTAACTCCCCCCTGGTCGCGCGGTATCCACAAAAGCGGGGTCGGAGAGCTGACTGCTGGGTTGTGGTAGGCGTCGCGCTCGGTTTCCGGGTTGTAGACAATATCCGCTGCATGGGCACGGGTGACAGTAGCCCGTAGGGCTGAGAAATCTGAGTAGCGGTCGGGGTGAAGCCATTTAGTAAAGAAGTTTGGCTTTTTAGTAGTGGCGCCTGAGGTTGCGGCGACGTCGGTACCGGCAGGGTTGACTTGAGCAGCTTTTTTCTCTGACCCCGTGGTCTTCACGGAAGGTTCCCCATCATCCTGCTGGCCAGCCTCGAGAGCGAGGAGGGATTCCTCTTCGGCCTCTAGATTTTTGGGGAGGTACTTCAGGAGTGGGTCGAGAGCCGAGACTAGAGATATGTGGAAAAGGATAGTAAAAATGAGGAAGATGACCTGAAGGATGAGTGGGCCGGGGGCGGCCCGAATACCAAAGAGACCTATCAGGCAAACTTCACCAAGATAGACACCAGTGAGGATTTGTTTAAGTGCGCGTGGGTAAATGAGGCCTCGGGTGTCGATATTGAGATCATAGACGAAGAGGAGGTTGTACTTGAAGGCGAGGTAGAGGAGATATAGGCCGATGGTCGCAAAGCCAATCACAAGAGGTGCGATGCAAGAGTAGGTAATAGCTAAGCAGATAGATCGCCATCAGCTTGCTGGATCTTGACAACTCAAATGGCGCGTTCAAGGAGTGGTTTATTATAACTTACCAATAACTGCCAAGTTGGTATAAATGGGAAGGACGGTTCCCCACCCCAACCCAGACAGAGAAGTCCACCTCTTGTACATCTTTCTCGGCGTATTGTCAAACAGTTTCCCAAGTACCTTTGCTAGGATTAGCCCCACGATTTGCAGCAAGCTACTTGAACTGATAGACAACCCCTGAACAATAAAGTATGAAATGTAGAGATTAGACGCCAATGGCAAGTTCTTGGCAAGTAGAGGAGCAACCGACGACGGATCCTTAATGATACTCGGCACTGCGGCCGATGCGGCCGACGCAAGTGTAGCAACGAGGAACACTTGAACGACCTGGAATGCAAAGTATGAATTCTGAACCGTGAGCTCAACCTGCGAGAGAGAGGGAGCGCCAGAGATCCTGGCCATCACTTCACCGAACCATTAGCAACTTGAAGCTTATGACAGGGGGGGGGTAAGAGGGATAAGAAGACTCACATCTCAGAATGATGGGCAGCAAAGCCATAAGGATAGAAAGTAGCACCGCCGGGAGCAAACCAGTGACAACACCCAAAATGACGGGTGGTATCTTCTTGATGAAAGAGAGGAAATGCACCCTCTCGGTCAGAGAATTAATGTTGGAGAGAGTACCGACAAAAGCCACTGGGATGGACCAGAAGATGATAAGCGCAACGACAAAGGCAGTAGCGCCAGTGATCTTAACGATCCTTTCCCACCACTTGAGCTTAAGGTTAGACCAGATGACTTCCCCAGGGGTGACCCCAATATATCGAGGAGCCATGTGTAAGGGCTGGTGATGTGCCACGCACTGTACGGCGGCTTGTGCGGCAGACTGAGTGTCAAACTCGATAAATGCAGAGTTGAGGAGTTTTCCTTTCCCCGCCCGGTGCGTAGATTGAAGTTCGTCAACCTTAGGGATGAGAGTCTCAAGTTCCGTTCGTGACCAATTGATCGTATCCACCTTCTTCCCGATGAGGAACTTCAACTTATGCGTTGGTCGCTTTTTCTGCGGAACGCCCAGACGAGCAGCGACAGAGCCAGACTCATCGTTCGCATCCTCAACGGTATGGCCAGTAGTGTCTGCCTCTTCGTCGGCAGTTGCACCACCACTCTTCTTGATCGCCTTTAGCCTCTCTGCGTTTGCGAGTTTGACAAGCTTTGTCTCAGCGCCTTCGAGCTTCATAGCGATCGTATCCCTCTCCTTAACCAATTCCGTAACCTCTTCGCAATCGCTGTTGATCCAGACATTCTTGACCGTTGGGCCAAATACCTTACGGAGTCTAGCCTCGCTGACATACTCATCCGGGATGGACGTTATGAGGACGGTTCTGGAGGAGATGCGGTTTGCATATAGAGGGGAAAGAAGCCAGGCCTGGCGCAGGTTGATAAAGTAGATGCACTCGCGCGTGACCATGTAGAGGACGAAGCCTAAATAAATAATAACCAGAATGAGCACAAATCCAGATACAAACTAAATTTTGGCCAGTAGCAGCAGCAATACATACCGAAAAAGATCCAGCCGACGAAGACATGGGCATAATATCGGTTCTTGTGGGCGATATTCCCAAAGGAAAGCATGTCCAATTGCTTCAGGTTATTACCGCCGGTAGCGTTGACCGGTAGAAGAACGGGCATGACGATTAGGGATCCCACAAGGCAAATGACTACACAGATCTTCATAAAGCGGAGAAAGAGGTAGCCATCGAGAGAGTGGTGCTCCAGCACGTACTCATCTGCAAGGCAGGCGAATGGCTTGATCCAATTGAACAAGCCAGTAGGAAGGCTAGGAGTGCGTTGACTATGAAAGCAGCGGACCAGATTGTATCAGCACCAGAGAATCCTATGCTTTCGCATTTCGCACGTTCGAGTTGTCATTTATTTGGTCTGAACACCAAAAGCTTACCTCTCCCTCAGACTCCCCAGATATGTCCTCGGCGCATAGTGCCTCCGCTGGCTCTTCCTCAGAATCAGGAATATCAAGAACATGACCACCGCCACCAGCAAGACGGGAACCAGCGTGGAAACCAGGCCCGACAACGAACTAGACGCGTTTCGCGCGGATCCAACATTTGGATCCGAGTTGGCATCCTATTTTGCCCCCATCCCAGCCGACAAAGTGAGCAATTGGCAACCAACAATTCAAGGGGAGTGTCTGGACTTTCCGAATGAAAAAAAAAAAAAAAGACTCACAACTCGGCGCTGAAGCGCACTGCTGAGGATGCGGATGGAATCCATGGCGACCAAACCTCCTAGGCCCCCTCACACCCCTTGCAGGTGGTGGGTCACCGATGGGGGTGTGGGTCGACAGCCGAATAAGAATGAGCGTGCAAACCCGAAACAGTTTGCCTTTTCAGTGAAGCTTTGTAAAAAAAACAATGTCCCACTGCCTAAAAAACAAGAGTAGGAAGAGAGAGAGAGAGAGAGAGAGAGAGAGAGAGAGTAGGAGGTTGAGAGCGAAAAAACCAGAACGAGCTGGCCCTTTTTGGTGGTTTCTCGCTGAGTTAGCTCAAGCGCGAAAAAAAAAAAACAAAATAAAAATGGGTATTGCACTTGCACCCACTTGAGATACGTACCCCTTCAGTTGGGGGAAATTACACTTGAACTAACGATCGATCGGCAAAATCACAACCCAGCAACAACCCCGGGCGCGTGTGTGCGTGTGCGTGTGTGTGCATGTGTGTGTGGGTGTGTACTGTATAAGTTTTTTTTTTTTTTTTTTTTTCCCCTCTTGACCCAAAACAAACAAGACACACACACACACACATCACACATGCACACCGACATTTGTGATTAAAAAAAAAAATAAGCCCGCTCTCTCTAGAATTTTATTAGAATTTTTTTTTTGTCGTCTAGCATTATTATAAACCCGGGCAACCGACCGAGAACAAGATCTGCAATATGTATGTATGTATGTATGTCATTTACCGACCAACAGCCACGTCACGGTCCGAAAGGGAAAGGGAAAGGAAAAAAAAAAAAAGACGGAAAGAGGGAAAGAAAAAAAACAAAAAAAAAACAAAACAAAAAACAAAAACAAAAAACACATCATCATCATCATCATCATCATCAAGTCACATGCATATCTTCTTCTTCTTCTTATTATTATTATTATTATTATTATTATTATTATTGGGCGCAAACGAAATGATTGGACCGAAAAAAACGCGATCCCGACGAACGATCGTCGAGAAACCCAAGGGGGGGTTTGGGTTTTTGCATGCGTGAGCTGGATTGAGACTTTAGGTTTGTGAGACGAATGGAAAATGGCTTGCGATAGGATGGGTATCAGTTTTTTTTTTTTTTTTGGACAGCAAATTTTTTTCTTTTTTCTTTTTTTCTTTTTTCTTTTATACTTTATTTCTCTCCCCCAACCCCTTTCCCCATCGGGAGGGGGAGGGGGGAGCGCGCAAAATCAAGTTCGCCCCAGACAAGACAAAGTCAGAACAGACAGACAGCAAGCAGCCAGCAGAATCAAAATCGGTTTTACTTACCTACTTATTTCGTCATACAACCACACTACACCACACACACCCCCCCTTCCGCCCCCTCCCCCAACCAAACACACAACCAAACACAACCAAACACAACACACGCCCAGCCAATTCGATAGCCGAAGCCGATAAACGACGACCTTTGCCCCATTCCCAGATCCCAGTCCAGCTGAAAAAAAACCCACCTACCTAACCTAACCTACCTAACCTACCTACCTACTGTGGAGAGTATCGGGGCCGGTGGGTAGGGTGCTCAATGCTCTGCTTCGTGTGGCTCAATGCTACGGAAAAACGAGCGGCAACGAGGTAGGTAAGCTACCCACGCCAAGAATTCTAGCTAGTCGCCCGGGCTCAGATTCTGCCTCCACACTACCTAACCTACCTAACCTACCTACCCAACCCTACCTACCCAACCATGTTTACCGAGTAAAAAAAGAAAGAAAAAAAAAAACACATGTGCGGGCGGCGGGGGCGCCCGTGAGAAAAACCTAACCCCAAATTTTTTTTATTTTTTTTATTTACACACACACAACCTAAAAACCTAAAAACCAAAACCAAACCAAACCAAACCCAACTCAACTCAACTCAAACCCACAAAACTCAAACACCGATCAAAATCACAATAAAAAAAGAAAAAAGAAAAAAAAGAAAACCGTTTCAAAAAATAATATATATATATATATATTTATATACATATACATACATACATACATGTATAATACACTAAAAAATGTCACGTCAAAACTCCATCTCCTTCCTCTTGCATTTCCGTCGCGTACTTCATATCGAGAACCGTCTTCGCCATCGTCGTCTCCGCTGCCTCGAGCCATCTCTTTCCACCTCCTCATCATCCCTTCCTAGTAGACGTTCCCTCTCATCACCCCCAATAGACTCTCCGTCACAATCCTCGCCGTGACCCCTCAACCCGGCATATAGCCCTCCCTTAACAATAGGCTTCGTCTCGCTCTCAATTCCAAATGCACAATGCTCCACCTGCATCCCATAGAGGACACTGGGCCCGTCATCATCCTCACGAACAGTCCCAGTCGTTCCTTCCTCGTCCAACACTCCAAACCGCAATTTGACCTGCTTCAACACCTTGGGGAATGGGTCCCCGCCTAAGCATGCGCCGTGCGCAAGCCGGTCGAGTGTCGGGTTGCGAGTCGTGACGAGAATACGTGAGAACATGGTATCGGAACTAACGCCATTTTCCTTAATCGCGTACGCACCGGCGACGACACACGCCGTAGCCGCAGCGACAACGAGGGCGTAGCCGATCCAAAGACTCTGAGCGTAGTAATAGTAGAGATTTACATGGCGGGTTTTGACACATGGGACGGAGGCGTTAGAGGCGATTTTGAGGTGGGGCTCGCTCAGGAGGGTGAGAAGCATGTCTTCGTACATCGACTGGGTTTTGTTCATTAGATCTTTTACCGCATAAGCAGTGGATGGATCTGTGAGTTTCGTTTCCGAAAGATCAGTTTTAGTTAGAGGGTATTCCTCTTTCTGCTCTATGGTGCCGCGCAGGAAGTTGCGTAAGAGGGCTCCCAGGGAGTGGTAGGCGGCTATGCGCTTGTATTTTTTTGGATCAGCGTAGGGCGTGATCTCCCGATCAATTTCATCGTTTGGTATGGTGAAATTGACACCGTCTGGAAGAAGAGTCGGGGTGGTGTCTACGATTGGGGCGAGCCAGTTTCGCTCGGTGAAGGTTGCGTGCTGGTGGCCTTCGCTGTAGTTCATATGGATAGTGTAGTTTACCTCGTAGTGCTGGCATTTGAACATGCGTGAGACCAACTCGAATTTCCACTTCTTTGCAAAGACTGACGTCGGAGATATGGGCTTTGTGGTGTTGACGGTATAGCCGACCCAAAGAACTGGCTCCGCCTTGAATGTGCCTAGATCAGGGGGGTGGTTATCAATTGTTGCGTTGTAGTCCTCGGGGACTTGGGGGTCTAGGTAACTGCCAACATCAACGTTGGCATAGTAGATCATATCTCCGATTGGTGCCAGTATGGAAGTGTTGAATGGTGAGCCTGGTGGGTAGATCACGGAGCCGGGTGAATCTTTGCCATTGGCAATTTCCTCACACTTATACCCGGGACCAGTGAATTTTATAGAATAAGTACAATTCCAGCCGGCGCCACAGGCGTTCAATGACATGACATCATCGCTTACAGGTTGCTTGTTGTAGACTGCTAAGGTCGTTAACCGCCTATTGATCTTGCTCGGCTGGTCGTAGTAGTCAAAATAGCCGGGTTCTGCTGCTCCTGATGTTGTATTATAATAGGCCAAAGAGAACCCAGGAAATTCGACGGTTTCTCGAAAGTTGTAGAGGCTCTCTTGGGAGAAGTCGAGTGTTGGAACAGCAGGACATACTGTCCAATTGGTGGTGACCTCAACGCTAGCCGTTAGGGCTGCAGGGGAGAGGACCGAGGCGATTGGAATGACCCTATAATACCCGGTTAGTTTCTTATTAGCCCCGTAATTATAAGCGGCCAGCCCAACTACCCGCTGAATAATTGAAATTAAACGTAGATACATACCAACAGGTGAAAGCCATCAGTGTCGCCAATTTCGCATTCCTGACCATCTCCCAATTTCCAAACATCGTCGGATCCTCAATCACGGAAAACAGAGAATCAATCCCATTCAGGGTCATGGCCTTTTCCCTGAGCGTATGCCATATCCTCTGCCGATAAGCTACCACAGACGACCCCACCAGCATCGACCTTGTAAAAAAGGCGAATGCCGTCCCAAACCGAACCTTCAGCAACTGGTTGGTAGCCGGCTTACCATGAAGCGATAGATAGAAGAGGTGATGCGAGACGGCGCCCAACACGCCGAGTAACAAGAGACAGACCATTGCCGTAGGCATATACCAATGTATCTTCCATATCGCAGTCGCTCGCGAACGCATACGGACGAGGTTCTCGGTCATGGGATCGCTGCGTAGGCGAGTCCTCGATGACATCCCGCTCGATATCGAAGCCTCCGAACCGACTGAACCGACTGACTTTCGAGGGGGAACTGCGGAGATGAGCGGTGTGGTAGAGCCCGAAGGAGGGTTATATAGTATTTCGGGGGATGTTTGGTTGGAAGGGAAGGAGGGCGTTATTGGGCTTTGGCTGACCAAGTTGTACCTTTTCGAAATCGACGACCGTAAAGGCCGTTGTTGGCGGTGCTGTGGTTGATGCTGCGTCCCGGATGTCTCCCAAGGCGGTTCCTCAAAGCCTCCCATCTCATAGTACTCGGAACGGCCACCGGGAACTGTCCCTTGCCTCGATGGCGGGAGGGAAGCACTGGGCGGGCTCGTCCAGCGGTCCATAATGGCCAATGCTCCGGCAGACGCCCGGAGTGTAATATATGGGAGGTGCGTCGGCTATATGAACAACAGGTTTCCGATCCCACGGGTAAAATGCGAGGGCTGAAACGTGTGAAGTCGGTCAGCCCAACAGACCGGTACGCGGGCAGCAATAACAGCAGTGGTGTTGTGAAAGCAGCTGGGATGAGCTCAGGGTGTTGCACGCCGTAAAACTCGCAATTGCGGTATATACAGAGCTGAAGTCCACTGGGTAGCGACGGTCGTGAGATAAGCGGGGGAACGGGCAAGCATGTTCGTTCGGATGGGCGTTGCGGGTTGCGGCTCTGACTGGTATGAAAAAGAAGCTTGCCGCCGCAGCCCTATATATCTTGGGACTACGCATAAAACGCTCGGACGGGAATAGCAAATATCTCGAGTTGGGTGGAAGCGCTGTGGGTGTGGATGTACTTGTGCCAGTGCGACTTGGTGCAGGACTGCAGGAAAAGGACCAACTCGCGCCCTGTCAACCTTTCTTTTTCGTGGTGGTCTCGATCCGCGCGGTGTGTGGTGGGAAGGTGGTGGGGTCCGATGGGGGCTAGGCCGGGCCAATCACCAGCCACGACGCCGGTCTGGCTGGCGGCTGGGGCCTGCACCGTCTGCCCGGGATGATATCCGGTTTACAGGGCAGGCTGGAGGTACTTATACCTTCCTTGCACGACAGGAACGAGGCCCCGATGGGCGTGTGCTCGGATCCCTGGGGTCGATGGTACAAGTCGGCGCCACAGAACCCGAGGCAGGAGCGATCATCGCGCTGCTGGGGGAGGCGTGCCATTGGCCGAGGACCGAAGGAATTGTGTCAGCCCTAAAGCACTCGAGAGGCGAGAGGCGAGAGGCGAGATGGTGCGTGGAGTGAAGCCGATCGGCGGCATTATTCCTCCCGCTCCCGCGAATTTTTCCGGCAGCGGGACGTGATCTCTAGAGTGTAATTTACATAGCACTTTGAAGTCCTGCATGCATTTTGCACGGAGCACTCTGTGCAAGCCGACTAGACTGGGACGGAGGGGGATGACGGATAACAAATCGACTGCGACACACAATCACCCCGACGGTGGGCATGTGGTCATTCCGACCGGAAGGACTGTGGAGTACAAATACAACCCTAGCACTCCGGGTTCGTGTATGCGTACAACGACGACATTATGTACTATACATGCACATGTCATGTCCGCACCGGCTGGTTTCGGATCACTGCCGCTTATTTTTTTAACATTTATTTTTTATTTTTATCAGCGCAGCTGAAGTACTACGTCAATCTTATCTCTGAGGATGTTGAAAACTATCCCGAGTTTTTCAGCTCGCGGAGGAAATATGCAAATCTATACTGGAAATGGAATTTTGAGCTGTCAAAAGTGTCGATCAAATACACCAAAATTAAGCGAAATCTGACTAAACTGAGCTTTTGCTGGGGGTGTAGTAACACACCGGGCCAGCTCACTGTTGGTGGGAAAGCTGCAGTGATTCGAAACAACTTGGTGGTACAGAGAGTACTTGTACACACTACAATCAATCAATACACATACAATCAAAAGGCCACGTTTGCATCGGAAAACCGAGCTGCCTCTTGCGAAAAAGGCAGGGAAGACACAGTCCGCGCTTTACCCCGGCGTTTTCGCATTCAACATCGCCTCCAACTCCGCAATCCTCTTCTCCTTCTCCTCGAGCTCCTTCTCCAAAACCTCGAGTCTTAGGGGCCGAAGGGACACCCTTGGTCCACTTGTCTTCTCAGCCTCTCTGCCTCCCTTCAATTCCCCACTGATCTTCCACGCAGGAACGATAAAAATTGCTTTCGTCCCTGCCACCCTATAGAGCCTGCTCTCGACACTCAACCACGCAATCCTCTTTAGCGAGTGTATCTCCTTTGCAGGGGTCGAGCTAGCAGCCTGATGGAGCTTCCTTGCCTTCTCATCCTCCTCTTTTTGGGCCTCTGCCCCGCGAGTGTTGAGCATGTTGTCGAGATGATTCCAGAGACCGGCAGAAAGAGAGCCAAGGATATAGCGGTCTTGGGGGAAGACGATAGGACGGCCAGCAGTGGCGTCGGGGGCGGAGAGGCCCCCAGTGGGATGGAGTTGTGAAGGGACCATGGCTTCTCCGCTCAGGACGAGGCGGTGGTGTTCTACCTCATCTTCGAGCTCTGCGACACGAGCAGTGAGTTCTTGCGTGTGTTCAATCCACTGCCCTAGGATTCCTTTGCTCGCGTTCTCGCGCTCCGGTGTCCCCTTGGCCGGTAGGATGCCCAAAAGTCCCCCCTCGCGCTCATACATGGCATCCAGTCTCTGAAGAACGTCATTCGCATGGCCAGCAAGACGCCAGGAATGGGGATTTCTCTCCTCCAGTGCACACCCAGCTGTGATTTTGCGACTACCGAGCGCGTCCTCGTTGGCAACAGCAATACCGTTCACAAGAGCATTAAGCGGTTTGGAGTGGCTCGGATTGCTATTGCTATAAGGGACATCGAGGTTGCAAAGCCAATCAAAAGGGTCAATCCCCGCGGCAATGTCGTACGTGTCTAGGATCTTAACCAGCTTAGCTAGCGCCCTGGCGTGATTCTTGATATCGTTTAGGGTCGGTGCCTTTCCACTGGTATGGCTAAAATAAGAGCAATTTATGCCCGTGAACTGCTGGAACTGCTCTTCAGACAACTTCCACGCTTCCGGGAAATGCGGGAGGTACGGCCCAGCAAATTCTGTCGAATGGAGAGGCGAGACTTGCTTGAAGTCTGTAGCTGGTATCACTATATTTCCTGGGAAAGCGCTTATTCTTTGCTGCTGCTCCTGGCTGTCTTCCCCTTTCACCCGCTTGGGATCTGGCGGGATTGCTCCATCGTCTGGAAAACTCCTTTTTGGCATTGCGATTTTGCGTTCTATATCGGAGGAGGATAATAGTATCCTACTACATATCTCGATGGGGATGTCTAGCGTTATTCCTTTGTCTTTTTTTTTTCAGGCGGACAAAGAATAGAAACAAAGAAAAATTACCTGAATTTTTCTGAATATTTTAATTTTAATTTTTGTGAGGGAATAAGGCATTAAAGGGACACCAAAACCCAATTCCAATATCTACTCTACCGGCGAGTCTTTGATATTTTGGGCGTTAGCAGCAGCAGCAGCAGCAGCAACAACAACAACAAAGAAACCCAGCACGATAAGTTGTATAAAGTTACTAGCCCTTCGCCCTCTCCGCGGAAAGAGAAAAAGGGAAAGAAAAAAAAAAAAGAAAAAAGATGAACACCCTACACGCCCCCCAAAACCCACCACGAGGGAAAAAGAAGGAGAAGGAGAGGGAGGAGATCCCAACGCCCGTCGGCCACAACTTCGCAACCCTCCCCGTCCCCCTGATCCGCATCCCCGCGCCCCTCAGCCCCACACCCTCTCCCTTCACAACCACCGTTTTCTCCCATCCCTTCACTACCACCACCACCACCATACACTCCCACGCCACACACGCGCTCCTGCGCTCGGTAGCCCGCGACTCGCGCGCCCTGCACGCTGCGATCCGCGCTCGCCGCCAGACGGCGGATGTGGGCGGGTTTGCGCTGTATTTGGGAGGGGAGGAGGAGGAGGAGGGGGAGGAGAAGGAAGAGGGAGGGGTGGAGGGCGTGTGGCTTGGGTCGCAGATGGCCCCGGCCGAGGGCGGCATGTGCGTGCTGAGGATGTGGGTTGGTCTTTTTTTTTTCGTCTTTCCCCTTTACCCCCTTTGTTCTTCTTCTTCTTTCCTTACATGCTTACTCGCACCCCGGAACTTGGGTGGTGGGAGGGGGGGGATAAGTTGTTTTTTTTTTTAAAAAAAAGGAGAAAAAAAAAGATAAAACGGCGGGATTAACGCGCAAAAAAATTACAGTGACGCCGGCACAGCAGCAGAACGATTTCCGGCAGGCCAGCGGCGGCCGGTGGTCAGCGCGGCCATTGCCAATATCCGCTTCTACTGCCTGCCACCAGCGACTCCCCCTCCTCCGCCTCTTCTTGCGGGGAATCCCAGTCTCGCACCGCCGCCGCCGCCGCCGGCGTGGTTCGTCGCTCCGCTGACTACGCATAATATGATTGTTAATGGGCTTGTGGTTCCTAGGGCAGAGACTGGTGGAGGTGGTGGGGCGGGGATGCGGCTTGTGGGCCCGTTGCCCGGGTTTGCGGTGGTGGAGGTGGAGGGGGGAAGGGCGGTGGTTTGGTTTGAGGGCAGGGAGGACGGGTTGAGGTGGTTAGGGTGTGGTGGGTGGAGTGGGGGGAGGGTTTGGGATTTGGGGGCTGGGGTTGGGGTTGAGAGGGAGGGAGTAGAAAAGGAGGAGGATTGATTGGTAGTTCTTCAAACCATCCTATTCTCCTCCCCTCTTTTCTCTCGACGATAAACAAATATCCGCATGATTTCCTGCAGGATGAGCCCAGCAGACGGGTAGCCATTCATTATTTCACTCCAGGATAGGAACCAAGCTCCCCCTTAGTATCTTTATTTCCCTTTACCTCTCTCTCAACACGAAAAAAAAAGGTCCTTGTCGTCACGATTTTAGAATGAAAAATAACACAAGAGATTGGGAAAGAGCACGCTGAAAACAGGGAGAAGTATGGTACATACATAACAAAGTGACGGCGGTGGTATATGCAAAACCGAAATTAAAAACTAGAGCAAAAGACGCCGTGGACATTCTTTTGGGCAACGTGATTTTCATCGATTAGTCGGACTGACTGGTGATGGGGAGTGTGTGGGACTACGACTTACCCTTTCTTTCTTTGTAGAAATAGGGTTACTAGGGCAAACGATTAGTCGGTCATCCGTGAGAACTCCCAGAGATAACCATACCAAGAAATAATCCGCGACTGGTTTCTTAGCCGGCATTCCCCTCGAGTCCTGCGGCGCCGCTTCGAAAACTCTATACCTCCTCCCAGGCCCCTGTCTCTGCCCTCCAATTCCCTTTCCCACCCCCCCTAACAACCCCCTCTCCCCATTCGCCCTTGGCACCACACCTCCGCCGCTTCCATCCTCACCCAATTCTAGGATCGCAGCGACGTTGCCGCAGCGGTAACAGTAGTTGGGTGCGGACCAGACGGTGACGATGGAGGAATCGAACATTTCTTTGAAGCCCTCCATGACGAGTTGGTGTGCGCGGGCGATCAGAGACAGGTCATTGCGGCGGTTGAAGTGTTTTACTATATCGGCGCCGAAGAGGAAGCCGGCACCGCGGGGGGAGAGGCCCCAGCCGTCGATTTCTGAGGGCAAAGTTAGTGATGAAGTTTATTTTGGGGGGGGGGAAGGTTGTACCGTCAGGATCGCTCCACAATAAGTCGCACATTGCGCCTTCGTGTGGAACTTCCTGCTTTCGATCCAGTAAACGGATCTTGTCCACGGTCTCCACTAGAGGACTAAGTCCTCCATGTACACACAAAACCGCACCACCGCTATCCCGAGACCCCATACTATCTCCCGATGCACCAGATCCGGGTGGGCCCGTAAACGTCGGCGTCCCCCCAAATGGAGCAGTGGACGACGAGCCAAACGAACCTTCCGCACTGTCGGGTGTGGGGTCTGCTTCAATGGCGGCGGGAGCGGGGGGGGCAATGTCTCGTTTGAGGACTCGAGTCATGACCTCACCGGAGGAGTTAAGGACCTCTATTTCGAACTCTTCGTCTTCGTTGGGGGTGGAGGATATATCTGAATTTCGGGGCGAGGAGAGGAGGTTCATTGATGAAGGGGAGGGTGTTGGTTGGACTGTTGAAGAGGCTCCCATGACAAGGGCACCGAGGGCGAGGTAGTCAAAGACTTCGCAGCAGTACCTATGGAGTAAATGGGTTAGGGATGAGTGGGCGGATGGGTGGGAAAAGCCATTTACCGCCAGACATTCGCGCTCCCGTATTTCCGCAGACACTCATCGTAGAAGCCGTAGACGGTCGTGATTTGCCTCGACTCGTGGTTTCCGCGGATCAGAGTTATCCGATCTGGGTACCGGACTTTGAGACATAGAAGAAGGAGAAAGGACTCTAGTGAGTAGAAGCCGCGATCCACGAAGTCGCCTGTGTAATGCCATCAGGGGAGTGGACTAAGGATTAGGAGGTGTAAGCCATACCCATAAACAGATAATTCGTATCCGGCACATCCCCACCAACGCGAAAAAGCTCCATCAAATCGTGAAACTGCCCATGGATATCCCCACATATCTGGCACCGCGCCCCTCCGAATCAGCAATCCCCCGTTCTTCCCGGAGAGGCCGAAAACCAGCCAATACCAACAATGTGCCCCACAAGAACTAACCGTGACAGGCGCATCTACTCGAACCACATTCCCCTCCTCAATCAGCAGCTCCCTCGCCTTATAGCAGAGTTCCCGAACCTGCGGCTCCGGTATTGGGCGACACGCGCGTAACTGTGCGATGGCTCTATCATTGTGATTTCACGTTAGCTAATTCCTAGTTCCGCATCGTCTTAGAGTCGGGTAGATAAAATAGACCGGAGAAGAGGCCTTGTACTGACTTGTCGAGATCGCTCATCCTGGTGTTCTAGCACGGGGGAGGAAGGAAGTGGCGAATAATGTTGATGAAGGGCAGCGACGGGGGTTTTTGTTGGTTTCGTGATATATCGTTTTTGGTCTGCAGCGCGTCGGCTGGGGGCGTTGGTGCGCATGATCACGTGGTCATGTAATAAAGGTTTAATGGATATTTCCTCGCCCGCAGTCCACATTTCGTGTCCGTCTCAACGCTCAAAGGTCCTGGGAGGGCCAATGGCAGATACTATAGCCGGTTCGTGGGGCCTCATATCCCTATCTCAGTTTTGCTAATAGCTTTCGAGAATCAGGGTTTCCTGTCGATACCAGTCCCTTTTTCTAAGCCGCCTAGAATTCCAGCCATGCCATCACACCTCCATCCACGATCCCGACTTACTATGTCCCTCTTCACAACGACGCTCCTCGCATCATTCCTCGTCGTTGGGCTGCCGCACCTTCTACCCTGTCCGTCAGGGCCACACGCTGATTACGCGGACGGAGAGATGATGGGGGGGGCAGGGGATGGGCAGCGGCGGCGGAGAGGGCGGCGACGGAGGAGTAGTGGCGACACGGAGGACTGCGCAGGTGATGGCGGGTTTAAAGCGAGAAGGCGGAGGAGGAGGGAATGCCCGGTCCCAAAACCGGGTGGGCTGGTTGGGGAAATCCTAGGCTTCACCAAGGCTCGCAATGGAACACCGCCAAGCCAATCCCCATCACTACCGCCACCCACCTATCCACCCGAAACCGATGGTAGTAGGAATTCCGATGAATGGAAAGGCAGGAGAGTTACTTTTAAAACCACTTCTGTACAGAAACCGGGTTCGGATCCATAGCATCCCGCTGGTTGCGGGCTCAGCTTGGATTGGCTCTGGCGAACAGCCGCTTAGGGAGGACTTGTATACTAGCAGACACAGAGGGGATATATGGTCTCACTCTTGGGCCAAAATACAAAAACGAGTTTCGGCCGTTTTACCTGTAACCACATCGCCCTAACCCCACCTACTAAAACTCCAACGCTTGGATGTGAGGGGGCAGGCTACCTTTCCTCATGAATACTCGGTGATTTCCCGAAAGTATTCAAAGTGGAAGTTCCTTGGATGCTGACCTGACCGGCTGTTTTCTGGCGATAGATCGACTGAAAGATTTCGAAAAAGCGAAAAAAGGTATCAAAAGAGAGCTACCCAGTTTCATATCGACAAAGACCCGATAAGCCCCCCCGTAGATTAGGGGGGGAACTAGGTAATCCGGTCCGAGAAACCTATAATAATAACGATAAATATAAAACGCCCCCCAAAACTCATTCTTATAATAAATCTAAACACCCCCAGTAAACCGGTCCATAACTCCTAGAAGCATGGTATTATCAACTTCACAATCACCCACTCCGCCAGGCGGACAGCCCATTGCAGCTGTAACCTCCTCCTGACTCGCCTTGGCGCCTATATCCGTGAGCAAGCTCGCGCCGAAGAGGCAGGGTGTTGTGTTGTTTGTTTGTGTTACTGTGGCTAGGTTAGGGGTTGGGTTGGTGTCTGTAGAGGGGAAGAGAAAGGCCGGGATATCGGTGTCGAATTCGGAGAGTTGGGGGTAGATGGGGCTTGAGGTGGAGGGCGGAGTGGGCTGCTGTCCGTTGCTATTGACGCTACCGCCTACCCATACGGTTGTCTCTTTGCAGCGCTCTCCACAACCTCTATCTCCCCCTCCGCAAGGCTTCCTAGCCCCTAACATCCCCTCTAGTGCCCTTATCCCAACCTCTTCTTCCCCCTCCTTTCTCAAAAACAAATCAATATCCCCCTCGATCATCCCTCCTGCCCTCAACAGTCCCCTCAACCTCCGGTTCTCTTCCGCGACTTTCCTCGCCGCAGCCTGGATCTCTGCGCTTGCCTCCACGCCCTGCAGCTCACATGCCCGCCACCGCTCCTCGAGGGATTGGAGATATTCCTTGCGTCGGGCGCGCGACCGGCGCTGGTTGTCGCGGATGCGGGCGAGGTTGGCCATTTCTTGTGCCGGCTATCCCACTAAGCATTAGTGCCTGTGGATAAAAAGAACTGGCAATTGTACGTTTACTTGGTTGACCGTGTGGGGACTATCTTCTATCTCATTGGGCCGGCGGAAGGTAAGTTTTTGAGGGGGGGTGCTCTGATGGGTACAAAGGAAAGAGCAAGGATATCTCACGTTGGCAGATGGCATTTGGGAACGATAACTACAAGTGTTCGATTTGGCGAAACGGGAATCCAAGACCGATGGCGAGACAGCCGCCTTTGTTTCCAGAGAATACTGGTCTTAAGCGCTTGTTCGGGCGCCCTGTGTGAATGATAAAAGCCTTGCGGGTTTCTTGTCGATTTGTTTGCGTAATAGCACCATGAAATAAATGGTTGGTGTAGTAATAGCACGTGACCTTTTCCATTCTTAAAGTGGAGTAGAGATCCGCTCCGTGTCTACGCTACCTACATGGCTCTCTTGAGACCTGCCCTATTTCGACAATAGCTTCCTGAGTTAAGAGGGAAGAATAAAAAGTAACGCATCCCAAGGAAAGGACCCTTATCCGAGTCCAAGTGCAACACTGAAACGCCAATTCTCCCTAACTTAGCATTCGCCCTGCCTAGTAGGGTAGTCTAAATCGAACGCCCTAATCAGTTAAGCTCGTAGGACGAGCTCACATGTACCAGCCGTCGGTTGCGCTATTCGTAGCATCTCGGGTGTTGGTATTGCCCAGAGTGCCTACGTATGAGACCGCATCCACCCCACTGCTTGTTATCATCGACGGGTCGCCTTCCATCATTCCCCAGTTGTCAAACCCGAGTGCGAGGGCGGATTGATCTCGGAGCCACCAGTCTTGGCTCTCCTGGACTAAGTCCCCGATCCCTCCCAGTAGAGCAGATGGTGATGCGCTGTGAGTCGAGCCGGTGATGGAGCGTGGGCTATCTTGGAAGGACCTTGGTGCTGGTGTTTCCTTTGTTGGCACATGGGGCTGAGGTTGCACTGGAGAATAGGGTGTACAGGCTTCCATCAACTGTCGTCGCTGTGGAGTAATATTGTATTCCATATTTGGGGTTGATGGCTCGTGAGAAACCGCACGATTCATAAAGCCTACTTGGCTTTCAGCAGGATATGGCTTCTGTTCTCGCAGTGGGTTCGCTGACGAAGGCGGAGACCTGCTCGCGGAGCTCCGCGGAGAGCTTGGATTGGACTTCATTTCGGGAATTTCTCCTGGGTTGAATTGCCCCCATTTCTCATCTGCCAGTGATAAAACTCCATCAGCCTCCTCTGGTAGCTCTACTTTCCAACGCTTGGATAGCAGACTAAGTATGCCTAAGGTCCTTCTAGCGCATAGCCAGCCTTCCGCGATTTCCTCTAAATGCCTTAGGCCATGAATCACATCCCGTCTTGCGTTCTTGTCGGGGAGATTGAGAATATGGATGGTGCAAGCGGAATGGGCGATGTACACCGCGACATTACAGATTTGTCGAAGTCCATATAAGCTCTTGTACGTGCGTAATAGCTTTGATATTGACGACGCGGCTTGCGTACAAAATTTCCGGGGTGAAACGTGTGAAGGAAGCGGTGACGACGATTGATTATATTTTAGGAATGGCCGGTAGAGGTGTATGAAAAGTAGATGGGAAAACATGCTGTCTTTGACGTTAGTTGACGTTGAGTGGCCGTTTTGACCAAGTTGTTAGGCATTACGGAAATCGCCGTAACTCACTGCATTAAAAGTACTTGGGGTAAAGGAGTTTCTTTTGGTTCAGGACCCATCTCCTTCGGTAAATTCTTCCTCCACGCCTCCAACCTTGTATGTAGTTCGCTGAGTTTTTTGAGTTCCAGGGTTTTTCCAACAGGCCTTTCCATTTGTGTAGGGTTGTAGAAAAATAGGATGAGATCGCTACTAATTTCACAGAGTAGGGATATCTGGAGGGCCACTGCTCTCGTTCGCGCGGGTTGTGAATTCGCCTGTCCCGCCCCTGAATCCGTATATGGCGACCAGATTTCAGAGTCCTCGACCGGGAAGACCACAGCCTTCGGTACCGTTACTATTGAGTTTGGGAGCTGTGGTATTCGGCCCATATAATTAGACCAACACCTATTTGTTGTGTGCTTTAGCATTCAAATTTCATCTTCTGATGGTATGGTGCTTACTTGTCAAATAGAAAACAGCCCCAGAACGTTATTCTCCGCGCATCGATTTCCTGCTCGTCTAAGGCTGAGCTTCCAGAGTCAAGGTTCAACCCGAGGTCGCACGCCATCCGAAAGCTCATGCCGCTATATACCCACCCCTTGGCCTCTCGACCGCATCCGGCCTCTCGTACTGACATTAACGCAAGTGCTTGAACCGTGGTGAGTCTAGGTTGCTCGTGTTCGTCATTTTCTAGAATCAGCCGCTTGGCTTCTCGGAAGAAATGGTCACCAGCTGTCGCTAGATCATCGGGCTCTGCCCGTGCTTCTGGGTGGGAAGTGAAGTGACACCCTAGCGCCAACATTGCGTTGACGAGGAGTGGTGTGCAGTATGCGGTCTTCTGACGTTGCCCTTGCGTTGGCATCCCCTTTAGGAAGTCTCGATAGAATAAGTTTCTTGAGAGCGTGGTGAAGTACGGATAATGCCAGGTAAAATACATGGTCATTAGGTGGATGATAAGTCCAACATCCGATGTGGTGGTGGTCCATGAGGCTATTGCGGTTGCTGCGTCTGGCTGCTCGTCTTGATCGGCGTTGGCTGCCCCAGAGAACCAATCGTCGCCGTCCTCGCTGCTTAGGAGTATGAGATTCGATGTACCGCCAATGAATCGGCGACATCCGTTCTCGAGCCGCAGTTCTCCCATTTTGCCGGACAGCTCATTTTCGAATATCCTGTTGCCGGATTGGCCATCAGCCATAGCATACAGCGCATCATCTTCGCGGTCTGCCTCTGCTAACCCATTTTCCTTTGTAATAATATTTTCAGCCACGTCGTCTAGACTTTCGCAAGTTCTAATCTGCCGGACCAGGGCAGGCACTTCATCTTCCGGGTAGTTAAGAATAGCTTGGATCAAAGTCTGCAGGGTTGAATTCCGGGTCTTGAGATTGTCAATGTCCTTCTTGTACACACCCTTGCGACGGTGATCCGAGTTTGGGTCGTACACGCATTCCGTCCCATAAACTGATGAGCATGCCGCGCAGCTAGGGATATTGCCATCGCACTGAGAAACAGAATAAAGAGTAAGCATGTACTCTTAAGGTACCCCAGCATTTTTATCTAGGCTTGTCTAACCTTAGATTTCCGCCTCCGGCAAGCGATGCACGCGGTACTTACGCACCTCCGCTTGATCGGGAGCGAAGGATCCTTCCCCCTACTCCTAGACTTGAGCTTGGGCGGGGACTTTGCAGTCTCTGCGTCGGTCGCAATGCTGGTAGCTTCGGACTTGACCTCTTCTACCATTTCGGGAGCGCGAGTTAAACCAATCGCGCGAAATCTGCGGATTCGGTCCGGGTATCGTAACGATGTGGAGAATACCTTTTTCCGCGGAGAGGAATGGTGAGGGCGCAATGGAGGGGACCGCGCATCCTATTATTCCTGTGCCTCTATCCCCATGCAACGCAGACATGATTAGTGATTATATAGACTTGGGAGACATCGAGTCCGATACCTATTGGCTAGACAGACCCAAGCTCAAGGCTGATAACAGATTCCTGGGCAGAGAATAGCGCTGATAATGCAGAGACAGGAAGCAGTGGGTCCCGTCGATCATCGGCTCCACATCCCATCCATCCATGTCACGTGTAGTGACGTTGGGTTCGTCGTAACTCAAATACTCGTGCCCCCAACCGTGAAATCATAGTTCTGAATATGGACGTCCCTCAGGTTGAGCGCGATGTTAAGCTACAGCGTGTGTCTGGCGACCTCCTTGCTCAATTTGTTGACTCGCTGCCCGGATTTCTATGGAATTGCGATTCCAGTGGGAATAAGTGCCATGCTCGGCGACGAGTGAAGCAGAAGGACTGTGCCAGGCTGATCGCTTTGGTAAGAATGTGCTGCCTCTCACCTAATCTGGGGGCGGTTCGACTAAATTGTGTTTTCTTATCTCGCTGAAGCTCGAGCCATTCCAAGAATGGCCGCAGTTACTGGATCCTCATCTCGCGAGAATTCTTCCGCCGCTGACATCCGCCTTCCTCGAATGCCTCAATTTCCCGATCTATAGAGTTTCCTCTAACAAACAGCGATTCCTGTCGGTAGCAATTCCTTTACCGAGGGCTATTTGCAAAATATTGTATACTCTCTCTAAGGTTCGCGGGGAGAAGGTTATTTGTCGATTCCTCAACAATGAACCCAAGTATTTAGAGCCCCTACTATCTGCGTTTGAGGCTTGGGATTTCCCCCAAGCTGGGTTGCAAGCAACACAGCTATCAGAAGGGTACCTAGTGTGGGAGGAGAGATACATTATGCTGCTATGGCTCTCCCATTTACTCTTAGCACCCTTCGACCTTGCTTCTATCTCGTCCGAGCTATCTTCGGGTGCCATAGGAATGTCCGAACCTGGCTTAGATCTTCCGGCGGGTCTGCCAAGTATCACTAAACGGTTACTTCCCATCACCCTTGGATATCTAGTTGCGCCGGGCAAAGAGCGTGAATCTGCAAAGTTGTTACTTGTGAGACTGACACTCAGGCGTGACATGCGCCAACTTGGTCTCTTGCGCTCTCTCATCGGTTGGGCCCTGTACAATTTGGCGCCTCATAGCAATAAAATCCTGTCAACGCCGATATACCAACATGTTGGAGTCTTGTCCTTTCTCGCCGGCGTCCTCACGTCTACCGACAGAGAGACGATTGGTGAATTCATCACTCCAATATTTCGCGCCGTCCAGTCGGTTGCGGATAAGGCGGATCCCATGTTCGTCGAAGTTCGGTCTTCGGCTCTTGCGAGAAAGTTCATGATCAAGATCTTCCGTCTACTTGTCACGCTGATTTTGAAGCCCAAGCCAAACCCTCAAGACCCAATATCTGAGGCCGTGTCGTCTACGATATTGGAGGATGTCATTGACCAAATGCTGATAGCAGTCGCTGACAAGGATACCCCGGTTAGGTATGCTGCTAGCAAGGCTCTCAGCGTTATTGCCGCACAATTAGAAGGTGATATGGCCGCGGAGGTAGTCGAGGCGGTTGTGGAATCACTGGGTGAAGACGTTCTATGGGAGAAAGACTTTCCTGGATCAGGAGTTGAAACTATCTCTAGGGTAACTGGGGGGGCTCACAATACGACACTCAGGAGAAACTTGACCGCAACTAACCCACTAAAGTGGCACGGGTTAATGCTCACACTTGCCCACCTACTTTTCCACCATTCCCCACCCCCAAATCAGTTGCCACAGATACTAAACTCTCTAATCCTTGGTCTCGGATATGAACAGCGATCTGCGACAGGAGGCTCCCTTGGGACAAATGTCCGAGATGCTGCATGCTTTGGCATCTGGGCACTCTCTCGGAGGTATTCAACCAAAGAACTCCTTGAGGTTGATACCGCGACGATCGGCGCCGGTAGTGGCCGCATAGAGCATATGTCGGTCCCCCAGCTCTTGGCCACCGAGTTGGTTGTGTCTGCCTCTCTCGATCCTTCTGGAAACATCCGCCGCGGGTCGTCTGCAGCCCTCCAAGAGCTTATCGGACGTCACCCCGATACGGTGACGGAGGGAATCAAGGTCGTTCAGGTGGTGGACTACCACGCCGTAGCCCGCCGGTCCAGGGCCATTACCGAAGTTGCCGTAGGTGCCGCGGAGTTGGGTCAGGTATATTGGCGTGCTCTGTTTAGTGGTATGCTGGATTGGAGGGGCGCAGGGTCCTCAGATGCCGAGTCTCGAAGAGTTTCCGCCCAGGGAGTAGGGTGTCTCCTGACTACACTAGCCAGGGTCACATCGATTTTCGAAGCTACAGATATCATGATCAAAAAAACCTTCAGAGGACTCGCAGAGCTTCGCCCACGAGAGGTGGAAGAACGCCATGGCCTTCTTTTGACTTTGTCAGAAATAGTGAAAACGGCCGGTCGTTTATTGAGAGACTCAACCAAGACCCAACCAGAATTGGAAGCACAGTATGCTACCCAAAAGGGGGATATATTCGGGCTTTGGGAAGTCTTTGGCGCAATCTCGCCATTAACAGCGAATGACCTGACATCATCCACACTCCGTCCAGAATTGACAGCAGAATCAGCATGCAATCTCATATCTTCGTTGATGCGTCAGTCCAGGTCACAGCACGACGAGGACCGGAGCCGGGCAGCACGCTATCTCCTTCAGGAGGTGCCAGGGGCATTTGTGAACGAATGTGTTAATATCATCTCCCTCGCAATCCAGAGGCCAGAAGAGAATGTTGTTCTATCAGCTTCTTTGGCAGCAAAAGATGTATTCCGTATTTTGGACGATACCAAGAGGGAGGAGCTCCTTCAATCCTGGGTTGCGACCCTGAACAGCGATATTAATAACGCTCTCGGTTCCACAGGAAAGAGTTTTGGCCACCTCGCGGTCATAGGAGCGGTGTTTCCGTATTTCTCGATAGCGCCAATACACCAAGGTCCCCAATTAACCAAAGAACAATCGTCGATCATCCGAACCCTAGCCCTCCACGCAAGTGCCCATGCTCAAATTGAGTCTCGAGTCGTGGCGATCAAGAGCCTAGCTGCTGGAGTTTTAGGTTCAAAGGGTTGGTTGCTCTGTCACATGCTTCCTGGCAATCCTAATATAAGCAATAGTCACTACACCTGAAATAGACAATACCCTGAGATCGGCACTAGATGACTATACTGTTGATTCTCGCGGAGATGTTGGATCCTGGATTCGAATGGAAGCTATTGATGCAGTCTGCATGGGGTGGGAATCTGGTGCGTTTCGAGGCGGGAACTCAGTTAGTGAACGGCTTGTCGAAGATGTCTTGATCTCAAGAGTCGCCCGGCTTGCGGCGGAGAAGCTTGATAAGGTTCGTTTTAAAGCTTGGAAGTGTCTTCGAGTCATCCAGATCGAATCTAAGTATCTATTAGATTCACCAAGGTGAGTCACAACAGTGTTTATCCCCTGTCGTTTTAACTCAACGATTTTAGTGATTTCACCGATGCCTCACAAACCTCGTCATATCAATATTTTAAACAACTACTGTATCATCTCTCTATACCTTCCCTGAGACTCTCTACACTGGAGGGTTACGTTACTTCTGCCGGCCTTGGCTCCGAGTCTGTTCTCCGTGCTTCCAGACTTGCCTTGGCAGATCACCTGGAGCCTCTAGACGCGCTTTGCTCAAATAAGGACCCTCAGTCCTACGGGCTCAAAGATATTTGTGAGACATTGCTTGACATTCTAAAACAAAATATTACCAATGATAGGGTGACAATCTCGACGCTGGAGGTGCTCGCATTTCTCTTAGATAGTCGCATTATTCAACTCTTACAAGAAACTCAGTTCAAGTATGTTCTTACTCGCAGATTGGATTCCTGCAGGCCACTAACGATGTCTGGTAGCTGGCGGTCCCTTTTAGCTTTGGTCCAAAAGGCACACTTCAAAACCGGAAATGTTCTTAAGCTCAGTGCCGCCGTCAAGGTATACGCTGGTTTGGTGGAAATACCGATAGTCCGCCGGGATACCCTAACCCGACTTATAAGCATGCTAATGCACCCATTCCCGAGAGTCTGTCCACTCTCATAGAGCAAAAAACCCTAGGGCTAAGCACATAATTCGGCTAACAGAGGATTCAAACTAGGTCCGAAATCAAGTCGCTGAGGTTTTGTATCTCACTGCAGCAGAGAACCTGGGAGCTGAGGCAGTGCTCGCATTTAAACAAACAGACTGGTCGGCTTCTCCGCGGGACCTCAAGTCCACGGTGGAGACCGTGAAAGTTCACATTTTTCAGTCCCCAGTTTAGGGTCGCTACACACTTCCTTTCTTTACCATAGCATTTCTGCCTTATATTACCGCCCCGAGACCTTATGATGGTACGCTTGCATTCAAATCTGATAGATGCAACTGAAGCTGAGTTTACCGTTGCCCGACAAATGCCCTGACATGAAACCCTTGCTTCTAGTAGGCACTTCAAGATTATTGCAGATACACACTTGCTCTCCAATCGATACAAAATTATCGCACCGCTACGATCCAGGGGCAAGCCTAGGGAGTGGCGAGCCCTCCTAGGAACCTTTTGCACCGTGTCCATATTGCAACCTGACGAAAAAGCCCATCAACAGTATAAGGACATCACAAGCTTCTGTAGCTCAGTTCTATAGCCACGCCTATTGAACGGGAGCCCAGAAGTGCGTCATTACGCTACTGGGGGCAAACTTGTAACTACAGAACTCGAAGCCTGGACCTCGGTTACTAATCAATATGACGTCACACACATATCCCCATACCACATGAATCCCTTGTCAGACTTTCAACACGACGAACAAAGCGAACAACTGTACTCCTGAGAGATAGGTTGGCGACAGAAACGCAATGAACGACCCAGGCCTTGACGAACCCATCGCCGAAAATGCAGACAATGTCGACGGGTTATTCGAGGGCCAGAAAGGGGGAGCGATAGAGGACTACCTGGTCCCTAAGTACACAATGGCTTTAATTACCCAGTTATACTACGTGTGGGAAGAGATATACAAAAGCTCACTAATTGTGGTTTGCAGTCGATGGTGGGTTGCCTCGACGGCATTGCCTCTCGTAGCGGGTACGTTTGGGCCTATTGCCAATGCGTTTAGTATTTGTGCGCTGGCAGAGAGCTGGAAGATGGACATACCACCCGGCGGAACTGAAGAGCAGGGGCATGAGATCCCAGATCCGAAATGGTGGGTCTCTCCAAGGTAGAATTTACACGATTTCTAGACGCTAACACGGTTGCATTTGCATCCCAAAAAGAAGGCTTCTTGCAATCAATGCTGTATCCCTCGCCTTCGCCCTTGTAGCTAATATGTCACTTCTACTCAACATGGCCCAGCGGCTCTCTTTCTCGATCGCTCAGCCTATCACCATCATTGGGTGGTATATTTCTTCATTCCTCCTAATCATCTTGGTGATTCTTGCACCCCCAAAGCTTCGACCGCCGGCGGCGAACTACGCCCTCACTCAAGCCTACTACTACGGCATCATGGCTGCTGTAATATATTTTGTGATATCGTCTCTGATGGTTGTAACGGTCCTTGGAGCCTACAAGGGCCATTACCCTCGAGAATTCAAGCTCACAATTAGCCAGCGGACGCTGATGTTACAAACCATTAGCTTCTTGGTCTATCTTCTCTCTGGCGCGGCAGTGTTTGCGCGCGTTGAAGGCTGGAAGTTCCTAGACGCCGTGTATTGGGCCGACTTCACTCTACTAACTATCGGTATCGGAGACCTTGCCCCTGTAACGAACACAGGGCGCGCTCTGTTATTTCCATACGCAATTGGTGGGATCCTCATCCTAGGTCTAGTAATAGGCTCTATTCGTTCCCTCGTGCTAGAAAAAGGGAAGGAAAAGATGGGTGTGCGAAAGGTGGAGAAGGAGAGGGTAAAGATATTGGCTAAGCTCAAAAGCGAAAGCGGAAATGTACCAAACGGTAATGACAGGGCTACTTTGGAGTTAGCCAGGCGCAAAGGGGAGTTTGACCTGATGCGAAAGGCTCAAGCTCGAGCTGTTCGAAGTGGCCAATGGACCTCACTATTCGTCTCTGCTACCGCATGGTTCGCACTCTGGCTGGTGGGCGCAGTGGTTTTTATGCACTCGGAACACGCCCAGTCCTGGAGCTACTTCCAGTCTGTCTATTTTGCATATACTTCACTCCTGGCGATCGGCTATGGAGACCTCTATCCTACGAGCAACTCAGGGAGGCCATTCTTTGTCTTCTGGTCATTGCTTGCAGTTCCAACAATGACGGTCCTAATTGGCGATATGGGCAATACAATTGTCAAGTGGATTAAAGATATCACTTTATGGATTGGCGAATGGACTATCTTACCCGGGGACCGCCCAGTCAGAAGTGCTGTTAAAAAAGGTGCAGCTAGGCTTACCAGGAGAAGGTGGGCATCGAGCGAAAAAGCTATTGATATCGGCTCTACAGGCTATACCGTTGGCCTCAATACCGATCCCACCCCTAGATCCTCTAGCAACAAAAATCCCACCTCGTCCTCCCGCAATTCCAATCCCATCCCCGGGCCCTCCAACAGAAACCCTACCTCGCCTTCCCACCCGCGGACACTCCTTCAAGAAATCCGTCACGTAATCTCCCACCTCCATATACCCCACCACCACTACTCCTTCGACGAGTGGGCCTACTTCCTCCAACTCCTTGGTGAGGAAGAAAGTTCTCCCATCCCACATCGTGTGCCTCAGGCGGGGTGCCAGAGGAAGAGTTTCGATGAGAGGGGTTGGAGTTGGTTGGGGGAGAAGAGTCCGTTGATAGGAAGGAAGAGCGAACCGGAGTGGGTATTAGAGAAGTTGGTGGTGAGTCTAGACAGGATTTTGGGAGGGGAAAGTGAGGATTAGGGTGGGGGGAATGACTACTTGAAGGTCAGACATGGGTATTTTGGGGCAGCCAATCTCAGCCGTCAGATTGAGGGGGGGTTCATGAATGACTACCCTCGGAATTTGGAAAATAAAAAAGGCGGCAACTATATTGTTATGCCGCACTCTCGCTACAAATGTAGGGGGGTAGAAAAGCGTGTCCAACCAGAATTAGTACAGGTGCGGTCCCTACCCAAGGGAGTAGTGTAACGATCATCTCATGGAACTCTCATCTGCTTTCTACCAATTACAACACCCCCAAACACATATCAGAGACCCATTATTATTATTACCCTGTGTCCTCTTTTAATCACCAAACCCTCAACCCCATAACACACACCCCATCTCCGCTTTGGGGTTTTGTTTTCTGTATACTGGTGAAGGCTCTATATACTAGTATCTCTCTCTCTATACCGGTAAAAAAAAAACCCCCAAAACCAGTAAAAACTTCCACATAGCCGGTAAAAAAACCCCAAAAAACCAGTAAAAACTCCCACATAGCCGGTAGAAAAACCCCCAAAAACCAGTAAAAACTTCCACATAACCGATAAAACCCCGTGCAAACCGGTAAAATCCCCCATAAACCAGCAAAACCCCACAGACCAACAAACCACCCCCCCTAACAAGCCGCCACCGCAAGCCTACACAACCCTCACAACCCCCCCCCACCACTCAGACTAAAAATAATATCCAAGAGCTTTAGTTTTTTATTTTTGACGGTTTGCTCAGCTCGGGAATCGCTGAAGTTTTTGTTTGTTTGTTTTTTTTGGTTGTTTGTTTGTTTTGGTCGTTTTTTTTTTTTTTTTTTTTTTACTACTATTGGGGAATAAAAAAATAGCTAATAGCCAGCTAACTAGCTAGTCATAGCAAAAAATAGGATATATAATGTATTGTTGATTTAACTATCGACTTTTTGCATATCGAGTAGCGCTATATAAATGAGGGAGGGGTATGTCTAGGAGCTTATATAAATATATATATATATATATATATGCTCTTAGGTGGAGTGGAATTGAAGAGAGAGGCCTGAATGAGTGTTTGTAACAATGCTGCTGCTGCTGCTCACCGCGGAACATCAATATATGATGTTTCTTAAATAAATAAAAAAACGATGCTCTCGCTAGTTGGAAAACGTAGAGCTAGTAAAGCGAGCGTGGCAATGTGCTCTAACTACTGCTGGAGCGAACCTTCTTAGGCAAGAGGAATCGACGTTATGGTACCTTGTTATGAGGTGTGGGCAATGCTCTAACCCAATGACATCGGTGGAGAATTTCACAGGCCAATACCCTCTGAGCAGAATGCTCCGAGGTCATGCCTTGCAACAAATATGAAGCGCCGCGACTTCACGAGTGGTTCCCGTAAGTAATGCCTAGGTCAATACTCCTGGGAGGAATGCTGAGGACACGCCTCGCAATAGAAACCACAGGTCTAGAAACCCAGGCCTCGTTGCAAGATTCACCTTCAGCGCTATCACGACTAAGAGTCCTGAGAACGACGGCCATGGCCTCGCAAATCCTTCCTCGTCTCCGTATGTCTATATTCGCTCCTCCCCCCATCGTTCCTGTCAGGAAAACCTGCGCTCGCTGGCACTCCGTGAACGCCTCCACTATCCGGATACATATCGGAAGTAGGGCGTTGTGGTTGGTGCTGCTGATGCTGGGTGTAGTAGTCCCGTGTCCGCTTTGGCGACTGGGATTTGTTGTGACCCCTCGCCGACGACGTTAGATCGTCGTTACTCGAATTCTGTATTGGCTGTTGTGAGGGTCGGGAGGAGTAGTCCGGTCCCTTACCCTTCTTGCTGCTAGGGTTGTTGTCGTTCATTGGGAAAGCATGAGTGGCGTTGCCAGGAGGCGCCTCGTCGTAGAGATCAGGTTCGGGATTAGGCGGAGAGGTTGCGGTTGAGGGGGGAGATGCTGTAGCGCGGCTTGAATATGTGGAACTAGAGCTCGTTCGGGCCCGTTGGGAGCTTGGTCGGCTGGGGTGCGTCTCGGCGCGGGGGATATCAGCGTAGGGGGAATCCTGCGAATCATATCGTTAGCAGCTACCCTATATTTCATAACCGCAATCCTCCGGATGATACATACACCATCCTCATCCTTCTCAGCAGCAAAGCTCTCACAAATCCTCAGTAAGTCCTGAAGGTGTGTTATCTTTTTCTTGAGGTCGATACGTTGCTTTCGTGTATCTTCGTTTTCAGCGGCGATAGCGACAACGGTCTCTTCGCTCATCTTATTCTTTTTGTACGGGATGTTGGTCATGAAAATGTCCCCGAGTTTCCGTAGGAGTCGACGTTCGATCACCTGCGCGATGACATTGTTGATGAATGTTGTGGATGTGAGCTTTGGGGTACGGGAGTTGGTTAGTCACCAGTTTCTTAGAGATTTTTTTGGCGGCATGTCCACCAGGTGAGCGAGGAGGAAACCTGGGACGTAACTGACCTCATAGAAGACAAGCATCTTGAAAAAGTACTCACGAGCCGGATACTCTCCTTTGTCCTTGAGGTTCAGTGCCTTTACTATTTCCAAATACTTTGGGTCGTATGTCCTTATGGGTTCTAGGCGGTCCCGTAAGAGCCTGTCCCTCTCTTTGGCCGCCTTTGATTTCCGTCTTTCAAGCTGGGGGTTCACCCAGTGCCGGCGGAGTGGCTCTTGCATGTGCTCTGGCCAAACTACATCGATGACTTCGTCGATGAAGAGCTGAATAACTAATTCCTGCTTTATTTTATGAACCTCCGCGAGCTTGTCCCAATTGCTGGAGTAGATTTCGAATAACTTGTAGATGTGATGTGGGTCGCTATCACCCGGCTGTTCGGTGCCAGCGTTCTGCTCGAGGTACGACTGAACTTCCGTTTTGATAAACTCGTCTGTCGTGAACTCCTGACGCTCGTCTGGCTCGCTGGCGGCCACAGAAGTTATATTAGTCGAGCGAACGGCGGCTGCAGACGCCGTATCCGCTAATGACCTAGCTAGTGTCGAGGCGATTGCAGCCGGCATGCCAGCTAGCTTTAGGAAGGCCGTAGTCAATTCACTAACAAATTCTGTAGTTTCATGAGAGGCTGTGCCAACTGAAGCTGTCAAGTCCCTAATCTTGTATTTAGCCCCAAACAAAGCCATCCTCTCTACAAATAATTTGTTCTCTTCCACCAGTCGCGCTCGAAGATTTCGCAGAGGTGTCCCTTTCTCTTCTTTGTCGATACGAAAGAAGTCGTACCCTTCCGGGTCCCTGTAGGAGCCGCAAACCGCGGAATCAATGATGGATTTGGAGATAGAAAAGAGGTCTGACAGTGTCTCCTTCATCTCATCGAGGGTGTCGTTTCCCTCGCCTAAGGATTTGAGCTTTGACCTGGACCTCTCAAGCTCTTTCTGGATCTCCACCAGTAGATCCGGTACGTAGCTGGCAATTTGGCGGTACAGCAGGTTGCTAATTTTATGAATGAGACTTTCAGTGCCGCTAGTCCCCCTAGCTAAGGTACTCCAATTTGGCCTAGAGAAGAACTCTCTCTCTTTCGTCTTGCGTTCTTCCGGTGACCAGGTGATACCCTCCACTGGTGGATTTAGTACCACATGCCACCCGAGTTGAAGGTGGTGACTAGGGTCTTGGTTCTTGAGAAGAGAGATGAACCTCCCCTCATCGAGATTGACGGCTTTTATCAAATCGGGTTTTGTGAGGACACCAAGAGTTCGAGTGCGTTGTCCGTCGAAATTCTTGATCCTCTTCAGGATGTTTTGCTGGCTATAGTCGGTGCTTCCGCTGATGATTACCAAGATGATAGATCGGGAGTTTCTCATATATTCGTCCGCAATTTCTACAATCATAGATAGGTCGTTATCTGACTGTTCTGTGTTCTCAACGGACACCAGACCGGGTATATCCACAACAGTTAACCCTGGTTCTTTCGGACCAAACTTCTCCACGACCAAGACATCTTTCGCTATCTCTCCATGAGGGGAAATAAGCTTCCTTCCCTTTTCGATCACATCTCTGAAGTCGATGCGACCACGAGAAGTTTGTGAGAATTTTTTAAATCGTTCCTTCTCCTTCTGGTTTCGACTTTCATGTGGGTTGATTCCGATCCTGTATTCCTCCTCCTTCGCCCGTCTCAGCCTAACCTCTGTCGGAAACGTCGTACATTTGACGCCTGCTCGCGGAAACGGCACGCCAGTAATGGCTTCTAGTGCTGATGATTTGCCTGCTGACTGGTGACCAACGGTAACGATTTGAGGGGGCTGAATATGTGGGCCCGCAAAAGGGAGCTTGTCGATCAAATCGAGGAGGCGTTTCTGGCGGCTGCCGAGTCTCCGAGACGATGACAAGCCATCGCTGACTAGTGGTTCGCTGGGCGTGTACATATTAGTTAGCGAGAATGAAGGGAATAACCACAACTAGAAGATAGGGCAGGATATCGCACTGTGATACCATAGCGATGCCCTCCTTTTCTCTTTCCACTTTTCCCTTTTGTGAAGACACGTCCAAAGCAAACGATGAGAGGAGAAAATAGACCGACGCAAGAAGAACAGACAATCATAAAGAAAAGCCATTTCTCCACCTCACCAGCCCCACAGGATATGCCAATATTCCCACCACCACGCATATCGCGACTGTGGTCGGTGGGGTATGAACTTTCATTGGCTCTCCTCATACCTCAACTGACTGCCTTATCCCCACAGACGACGAATGGGGTCATGACAACAAAACAAAAGAACGACGACAAATCCACCTCCGCAACCAAGGCCAAATGAGAATAGAGATATATGGTCAACCTGGATCTCGTATTTCCCTCGTGCCACCACGCTTCCCCCCATTACCATCGCCCTATCGTCTAAATTGCGAAGCTTGGTGTTGATGCAGTTAAAAAAAAAAAAAAAATGGGTTGGGAGGTTTGTCACAATGTGGGAATAGAATCTTTGATAAGCACTTTTTTTTTTCCGTCGCCGCCGGCCAGTCACATGGCATCTCATACTACACCTCGATATACATACAGGGGCTCGCAACAGAACTCTTAAACTGAAAACAGTGAAGCGACACCTGCTGAACACTCTAACACCCCGCCTACACAACACCAAAATGCCCAGTCTTAACCAACTTTTAGTAGGACAGGCCCTTCACGAAGCCCATACATAGTGCATGTAGTCCTACTACTTTTTTTTTCAGTGCGAGCTTCTGTACCCACCAAACACATATACACCCACACAATACACTAACATTTATTTGCTATAGTACAGGGCATAAGTTTTTGTTAGTATGCACACACACACACTCTCTCTCTCTCTCTTTTTCTTTTTTTTCTCCCTGTACTTGGAGACAGAATGGACGGACGGACGAATGGGTTTGAGCGGTGGCGGTGTGCACTGGGTAGTAGTGGTAGGGGGAGCCAAAAATAAAAATATAGAAAAAAAAAGGGGAGGGAGGATTGAGGGCGATGTAGATGGTGGTTTGCCGCGCGGAAAAGAGGCCGTGGGGTAAGGAGGGAGAACACGTTATTACCATTATTATCTGTGTATCTAGTGTGTATATATGTATGTATGTATCTATCCTATCTCATGACCGAGGAGGATCTCTCTACGCCGTTAGCGCTACCGGCACCTAGGTCTTCAACAGCGCAGTTAGGATGCAACACGTAAACCACGCGCTCGCCACCACGCGCTCCGGCAGGACCTTCACCTCCGTCATCATCATCATCGTCAATCAGGCCCTCGCCGCGGATTTGCATGAATATATTATCCTAAAACCCAATAAGCCCTCTGTTGGTTTCTAGACTTTGAAAAAAAAAGGAGGGGGGGAAAGGAATAAAAGAAAGAAAAAAAACAAACCTTTACTAGGCGTTTCAGGACCTTCCGGACGAGCTCGCCTTCGCGTTGGAGGTCCTCCTCGGACCCGATTTCGTCTTCTCGCTGCTCTAGATACCACATCACGAGGTCTTCGCCGTCGACGCCTTCGCCAGAGGAGAGCTCGTCGGTGTGGACGCGGTGGACGAGGAGGTTGAGGATTGTCATGTATTTGTCATAGGTTATTTTGGTGCGGGGGTGGGCGGGGTCGGGCGTTTCTGTGGTGGTGGGGTTAGGGGGGTTGGTGTCGCTTTGGTCGTTGTTGTTGTTGGTGTTGTTGTCGTCGTCGTCGTCGACTTCAACGTCGTCTTTTTCAACGCTGATGATGGATTGGCGCAAGAGGTGAAAGGCTTCTTGTACGAACGCGGGGGTGATGTCTTCTACGCAGTTCGCTTTTGCAATGGCTTCGCTGAGCCGGATCATGCTTTCTAGCTGTCTGACTGTGATGCGGTAGCTATTCCGGCCAATGCCCCCTTGGGCATCATCCGCCCGGAGTTCCTTGTATTTTTCAACAAGTAGCGCTTTGGCTTCGGGTGTGAAGACTGGCTTAAAGGTTCTGGCAAACCGGATGTAGCGCTGGAGTTGCTCGGTGGTGAATTCGGGGGTTACGGCTTCGTCGCGGAGACGATGGATGTTAACAATATGGTGGGCGAGGTGGCGGTCAATCGTTTCATTGCATTCGTCAAGGATAACGAAGAAGAGGTCGAAGCGGGACATGATGGGCGCAGACATGTTGATGTTCGCGCGGAGGGTGGTCTTACGGTTATAGCGACCACCCACTGGGTTGGCTGCTGCGAGGATAGAAGTTCGGGCGTTGAGGGTAGCTTGGATGCCAGCTTTGGCAATGGAAATAGTTTGTTGTTCCATGGCCTCGTGTATGGCGACCTGGTCGGAGATGTCCATCTTGTCAAATTCATCGATAGCGCAGATGCCATTGTCTGCTAGCATGAGGGCACCTGCTTCGATGGTGAATTCGCCAGTTTCTTCGTCCTTTACGACAGCAGCTGTTAGACCGGCGGCGGACGAGGCTTTCCCGGATGTGTAGACTGCGCGAGGAAGGAAGGAGCAGATGTATCTAGGTGGTATATTAGTAGTAGCTTCTAGGTTGCGAGCTAGGGGGGGAATACTCACTTTAGAAATTGGCTTTTGCTTGTACTTGGGTCCCCGACGATGCAGATGTTTAAATCTCCTCTCAATTGCATACCTTCAGGTGTTACCTTGTGGACCCCACCCATCAACTGTAACAGCAACCCCTTTTTAACAATCTCATGTCCATACACCATTGGTGCAAGAGAATTAACTAGCCTAGAGTAAATGTGATCACTATGCACCATATCTTTTAGCTCCTGGATTTCCGAAACTGTAAGAGACTGTAAGAACGCTTCCTGTGCGTGATCTCCTGGGTCCGAAGGATCGGTAGGTGGAGCTTGGTTGAGAGACGCTAGAATATTGTTGGCTTGACCATTGAGTTGCTGGTTTGCCGCCTGGCCAGGCGTCGAGGTGTCTGGGGTGACCATGCAGGCAAGGAAGGCGAGACGGTAAGTGAGGTCGCGTACACCCAGAGCCTTTAGGCCTGTCACTCCAATCCCCCCCGCATCCCCGCCCCTTGGCGCATTGCGGGTGTCTCTGGTCGCCTCCGGGCGGACACCAGGAAGACCCAGCTGGCTCACATCTGGGACTACAATCAACGCTCCAGTGAAAACACACTTCTCTCCAGCTTTCGCTCGATCCACAATCTCACCACGCAGGATCACATCCATTGTTCGGGGCATGCTCCCGGTAGGGATCTCCGAGCTGTTTTCCTGTATCCTGACCTTCTGCCAGTCGACAAATGTGCTCTGTCGAATGTCCAAACGCCACCCCTGGCGGTTGCCGCAGGTCATATTCGGGCATTGTGTAGGCTCGGTATACCGGAATGTCTGTTCGATGTTTGAAACAACTGTACGACAGTTCTCGCAAACAAACGACGCCAGCGAGAGCTCAGGCCGCACTTCAGAAGTGCGAGTGACAGTCCCAGAGATGGAGAGGAGATGGCCAACCGACGATGTACGCAAATGTCTGATACGCGAGATCAGCGGGAGGTTGTAGAAGGCAATTGTGAAAAGCTTATCAGTCTGTTGGTTGGTTGTCTTGTCGCTCTTGCCCTCTGATTGACTTGTTCCATAGCTTGGTCCATTTGCGACTGTTGAGGAGGTCTGTTGAGAGGATGCAGTTGGTTGCCGATGATCCTTGAAGTATCGCGGTTCATACTTTGCGATGAGGTTGTGCAATCCCCGTGTGAGAAAGGGGAGGAATCTGTAGTACTGCTCTACCACAGCCCCGGCCAAGACACCGTCTTGCACCGAAGAGAGGTGTTCATAGTCGATATACAAGGTAGACAGACTGTAGACACGCAGGCCGTGGATTTGCGCAATGTAGTATTTGTCTGTCGTTGGTGCAGAACTCCCAACAGGGACATTAGAAGATCCCGGTTCGTCGACAAACCTACCAGCTAGTTTTAGAATGCGCAAGCAAGGCTCCACACTGTGGCGCAGGCGACTCACGTCTCAAGAAACTGTTCGAAGCTCTCCTGCACCTTCTCTCCAACCGCATCAACCACCCTCGGAACTGCACGATCCATAGGATTCCTCGGCCTACCAGTAGTTCCACGAGTTCCAACCACCTCATCATCAGGGAGTCCCTCATCGTCGCTGCGAGCCCCCAGACTCTCGGTCGGCGGGCCTCTTGGACGCGAGGACGACGGGGCGTGGGGCCGCCGATCGCTCGCGCGTTTGGGTGTTTTGTTCCTATTCTCTGCGGCGAGATCGGAATCGAGGTTGTCTGACGCCAGTACCGCGTCGAAGAGAGAAGACATGATGGTTTCTTGCCCGCCAGATAGCGCTGTTTGTTGAGGGAAGGGGAACTGATGAGGGGGAATTCGAGGGGAGATGAAATTTTCAAACTCGTGAGACGCGACTCCGACGCGTTAAGTGGTTTCGCGTCGCGTTCGCGTCGGCAATAAATAATTGGACCGAATACAACTCTCCCATACGGACTGCCAGCTACTCTAGCCCATAGCTTCAGAACTAATAAAACTCACAAGACATGGCAAGCGCTCATTGGCTCTTACCCAATAATCTATTATACATTTTTTATTTCATTAAGTGGTAGCTAATCTGTAGTATGTCCATTTCAGAAACCCAACCTCAGTCTATTGGGCGTGCACTATCTGGCAAGATGACTTTATCTCCATTTGCATCCTCCGATAGGTATCCAAAGAGGCTTGCGAGTTCCTCCACAGAGAGTTGGGGAAGTATCCTACCATCGTCCATCATTGCACCATCGACGCTGTTTGAAAGTGTCAGTACATTAGAGTTAGTGATGTTAGTTTATATAGTTGTACGTACACTTTTGACTTTTCTACTTGCATCCCTGTTATAGAGAATTAGCATCTTTCTAGTCTTTGTCTCCATGTCTTTTGTTTCTCCAATCTTTGTTCGGGTAACAACACGTCTTAAACTTACCTAAGAGGCGATCATCAACAGTTCCCCTAACTACAAATCGAGTCAAGTGTGTCTGATTTGCTTGACCAATCCTGTTCGAAAAATCAAGTTAAACGTGGGACTCTATTTTCAAGTTAGGTTGCTCTGTACCTAAACACGCGACCAAAGGCTTGTTGTTCAACGCTATGATTCCACCTATAACGGCTATTAGTCTCAAGTTAATATTGTAAAATCGACTTGATTTAATTACTGACCAGAGATCGATACAAATCACTCGGCAGGCCATTGTAAGATTTAACCCTTGCCCGCCACACTTGAGTCCGGCAATCATAATTCGTGTATTAGGGTTGGAATTAAGGCTTTTCACAGCCGCAACTCGTGCTTTCGAATTCATATCTCCAGTAAACTAGTTTGTATATTAGTATTATCAACCCTTTTCATTTTATCCTCAACTTACATAGCAGATACCCCAGCCTATAGAATAGACACCTGTTAAAATAGTCAACCGCCAAACTGCTAGTTCGAAAGACTTGCCTTCTTGTTTGCAGATTTTGCCAATAATTTTTCCCCTAAAATAGTAAGTAACTTTCTAAAACAAGCTTAGTTAAGAAAACACAACTTACATTAGTCGAAACTGCGTAAAGACAACTATCTTTTCGTTTGGTGCTTCCTCCATCCATTCTAGAATTAGGGCTTTTAGAGCAATAGTTTTGGCAGAAGGAAGAAGCTCTCCTTCCATATTGAGCCATGAGGACTTATTCTTCTCTGATTTGGAATTACCACCTTCATCTTGTGCTCTTGTCGAAGAGGTTGAGCTTGGGACATGTTCCTTAGCAGCAAGTTCATCAAACCATGGAGTGAGAGTCATGTAGATTATATGACAAGCCGGGCATGCAGTAACCTCATTCTCCTCTTGAGCTGAACGAGTCGCCTCTTCCTGAATGCAAGACTTGCAAAACACATGGTAGCAGTCTGTTATCTGAGGATCGACTGCCACATCATGGCAGAGTGAACAAATGCAACGAGTAAGCATTTCCTTTTCGTCGAGAGTTTGAAGGTATTTGACCAGCGAAAAGTTTGAGCCGAAGTTTGAACGACCGAAAGCTCGACGCCTAGACTCTTCCTCAGGTTCTAGCTCGTTCTCGCCGACTTCATTTCCATCTTCTCGACGTTCTTTAGTATGGTCTCTAACCCACTGGCCTACTCTCTCATACAGAGGGCGTTTGTCTATCTGTTGCGCTTCATTAAGTTTGGCCTCTAGTTTCCTCACATCCTCTAGTGTAAGGATGGTCTGGATCGTTTGCTCTAATGAATTTGTTAGACCTGGTACAATCGCACCTACTGGTTCTTACTTACGGAGTAAAAATGGGTGTGCCGTTAGCTGCCGTAGTCTTAGTAGTTTCACTACCATAGTACGATAGTTCTTGACAGCGGTTCCCTCCTTTAGATGGGCATTAAAGTCCGTACGGAATCTGTCTTCAATGATTTCGTATAGACATCTCTCTTCCTTGCTAAAGTCGATTCTCTTCACGCTAGTGTGTGCCTGTGGCAACTCGACAATCGGCCTATTAAACATCTTGTCTTTGAGGGTTCTCCTGATCATTAGCGTCCCGAGCAGGGCGAGAAGTCGTGTATTGCATTCTTCGCTATCTGGATCGCAAAACTCTTTTCTAAAGTGATAGAAGTCTGTTGTGTATTGAACGCGGAGAAACCGGAAATAGGGGAAAATTTCCTCAATCCGGCTATAGTCAGGTGAGAAAAATATCAAGTGGAATGAATATACGATTACTAGTGATGGGAGATACTGACTTGTGAATTGGCTGGTTTCGGGAGTAGCACTGTTAGCATAATGATGTCACATCTGAGCCATGGCGACGTACCGTTCCCGAAAGGGCCCATCTATACCTATTTGCACCAGTTAGCATATCGCGCTCCTTACCCAGTGGGTTATTCTTGAGCTAAATGCGGCCACCCGCCCATGGCCATAAACTGGGATGGGCCTTACTCAGAATTCAACATATAGCAGGCTACCGATGTCCTACTTTTATGGTTCTTAATAACATGGGACTCTATAACGTGTTAGTAGTGGAAGACCACCCTGTCGCTGGCCAATAGAGAGAGGGCACACCATCAAGCACCACGCGGTGGTATCTCATAGAGTGCAACAGACCGCGATCCGGCCAACTCTTTTTCAACTCCTCGGTGATCTAGGGGCGTCAGTATTGATATAGTGCAGTCTGAATAAAACGCAGTAAAAGTTGGGAGACGTTGATACCTTCAGCAAGCCCAGATCGTCTGTCTTTGCCGCGTTGGGGAATGGGCAACTGGCTACAACTTCCGCATACGATGTGATGATCACGTCGCAGGTCTGTAGAATCGAAAGAGGAATCTCTTTCGACCTCTTGTAGTGCAGCACATGGTTAAAGAAATTCTTCTCCACATGGGTAAGAATCTCGTTCTGCCACTATCATACAAAAACAAAATCAGAATCCGAATTCGTCGAAAACGCAAAGCGGGTCTTACCTGATCTATAACACTGCTTGGGACAACCAGAAGTGTAGTTCGATATTTCGCCCCCGGATCGGGAGCATTTCCAACCATTACCGCCAGCATTTGCAAAGTTTTTCCAAGACCCATCGCGTCTGCCAATATGCCACCTTTTTCGGTGCTCGAAAGCTCTCGTTTAACCTGTATAGATATTAGCGTGAATAGCTAACCCCCTGGCCAAACTGTGAGAGTTGCAAACCATCCAGTCAGCACCTAAAAGTTGGTGGTGGTACAAGGGCGACTGCGAACCGTCAATATGTGGAGCTCGTACAATACCTTCCTGTAAGGGGTGAAGTAACGCACTGTCATTCCTTTGAGCAACCACTTGCCTTCGCAAGCCTTTACTCTCCCATAGCCAAAGTTTTTTGATGCTTTGAGTACTTGCGTTTTGTCGTTGGTCACGAGCCTCTTGTGCTGCAGTTCGCGGCATCTGTCAGATCCCAGCTGGGCGTTCTTATACTCCCGTTTATCTAGGGAGCGGGTGGGTTGGAACTTACGTCTTTAGGAATGCTTGCCATAAGTTCCTTAAGCATTCGATCTTTGTGAGATTTTTCCTCAATCACAGGCGCCTCCCCATAGTCCATCTGAGCCTGGCGTAGTGCTATCGCATCAGTGAAGAATAAACTGTGTAAGAGATCTTCCCCGCCATCCCCGAGTCCGCCCCGACAATTCGTGGATTTATGTCTGCTTGCTTTCTTGGAAGCTTTGGCCGTTTTAGAAGGTTTTGCGCCACTCTTTGTGACCTTCCCTCCCAGTACTCCCGAAGAGGCCTTGGGAGACTTGCCTACTTTGCTAGCTTTTGGTTCTTTTGCAGCTTTTCGCGAGTGCACCTCCTTAGCGGTCTTCGCTCTTGGAGCTCTCCTTCTCTGCTTCTGACTTGGCCTGGATTGAGAGAGCGCCCGCAATAACGACGCCTGAATATCTTCAGTTGATCCTCCCTCATCTGCCTGGGCTCTTTCATGGCCTGCACTGGTAGGTCTTTGGGTCTCCGGAGGCGTAGGGATGGCATCCGGTCCACCGCCAGTCTCAGTCGCTGTCCGTCTCGCAGGCCGTCCCTCTAGCTCTAGCCCACCAGTCCTGGGCTTTTTTGCGGCCATACCGGTTGACTCGATAGCAAATTCTTCAATCTCGTCAGGGCCGACAGTGTATGGGGTTCGGTATCGTAGAGATGCTTCATGAGCTCGCTTTCTCTGCTTGTGGACATTCTCCGCGAAGTCTTGCACGAAAAGACTCTCTTGCTGGTCCGCCTCGATCTCCACACTATACTACCAGTTACAATTACGCGCGACAAGAAAATAAAAGGGTCTGTGGGTGCATACGTGGAGGGCCGCAAATTCCGCCTTCGATCCCTCAAACTCTTCATCTTTTCCGCCGCAATCAATTCAACTTCCAGCTGCAGTCGAGCGGGTCCACTATCGGTTTTTTCCAATACACTCTTAAGTGTCTCATAACTAACGGTCATGTCAGAAGGGCACAAGGGAGTTAGAAAGTACGTACGCATCAGAATCGCCATCTTCTTCTTCAATATCTTGATTCATCCATTCATCCCCCAGATCGTCATCTACCATCACAATTTCCGGAGGCGTCCCCTGTACATTGCTATTCGCTGGTAGAGATTTCCCCGCTTCTGTCTGGCTGCTGCTGTGTTCTCCCGAACGCACCGCGGGAGCGGCACTAGTTCCAAACCGAGCGCCTAAAGTGGCTTTCTCCATGTTTTTCTTTAGCAAATTGGCTTGGATCCTTTTCACCACATCCCCCTTGGGAACGAAGCGAGGGCGGCTTATCTCTTTGGCCGGGCTTGACGTGTCCACTTGAACAGGAAGAGCCCCCTGTGTTCCATCCCCTTCCACCGTACAGCTGCTAGCCGACCCCCCACTGCCAGACTCGCTGCCCGTTGCCACAGCCGCAGAGAATCTGCTCCATATGTCTCCCTGATCCTTAGGCTCCTCCTTTACCCTCAAAATTTCGCTCGCTGGGGTTGTCCTTGGCCGACAGGAGACAAAAATGACATCATCGTCGCTGTCAGGCAACTCTATCGGCTGAGCTGGCCCGAAATAGTTGATTTTGCGCCCGGGACCAGCCTTCGGCCCCCGAATGACTTCGCCAGATGAGTCCTCAGTGTTAATGACTTCTGAGTTAGGTGCTAGATTTCGCTTTGGCGAGGTTGTAGAGTGCGCCTCCGCTGAGCCACCGATGACAGCTGCCGAGCTAAAAACCTCGGGGCCAGCATTTCTATGCTCACTGGCGGACCTGCCACCCGGGGGGCTTTTAAGTACCCTAGGGTCTCGGTCGAGTTCCCGAAGTTGAGAACCCAAATCGATATCTAGTTCTGGGTAGGGACGAGGCGAGTAGTTCTGAAACTGAGTGCCGATACCGAACAAACTATCCAGCTGGGATTCAGCCTCAGAGTCGGAAGGATAGGGCTCTTGGGTCGCGTCATTAAACAGATCAGTAGACATGCTGGCCTCGGGTTTCCTTTTGGTTAAGACGTTAGTACTTAGGTATCACTATGGATATGTAAAAGTAAGGGTCCGAGGTGAACGCCTTGATACGGTCTACGAAAGCCGGTAACAGACAAGGAAAGAACTGTAGTTGGTCGAGGGAGAAAGGACAGTAAGCCACTCGAAATGAAGTACCTTGGTGCTCATATGACGGTGAATGCAAATATAGAAATAGAATAAGCCGAAGAATACCTATCGCTTTATATTCCCCAAAGCGGTACAGGACCCCCGATAATTGAGGAAAGCAAGGCCTCTGATCTTCGAAGAGTATGCTGCGGTTCGGATCTTCGATATAGGTGCGAGTAACTTGAAGAGAGCTAGGTATTAGGATATTAGTACAAGGGGCTAAGTAAATTTAAACTAGAGAGCTGGGTCGGGGTGGCTAATCAGGTGGGGCTGCCAGCAAGGCCAAGGCGGATATCTTGAACGCCGTGAACGAAATGTAAAAGAGGATCATACGTAGAGAAGCAAGAATTGGGGGGACAGTTTGTCGTAGATAAGGAAGTCTAGGGGTCGGGGGGTTGACGAAAGGTGATCAAACAAAACCCTCACCGCACCTATTAGTTGATTTAGAAGCCAGCAATTGTGGCTATGAGCCACGACAGAAGTCGGTTCGAGTAACTATAAAGAATTAGCAACTGAAGCGTAGTGTGTGAAGCAGATCTGGTCTAGTTGGTGGGGGTCCGTGACGCAGACCTGGCTTGGTTGGGCACACAAGGGCTGGAAGTGAATTCTTCTGTATGCGGGGGTGGGTTGTGCACCTCTACCAGTGAATGGGATGGGTGGTATTACCTTTTTGATTTGATAGGTAGAGAAAAACCGAAGGCCCGCAGATTTCAGATAGAGTCCAAGAGGCACCTTCTCCAACTTCAACCCGATGAAGATCTTGCCCGCGAAAGGACTGTAAGATCGCGATCCTAGACAGCTAAGGATATGGGACGGCTGAGAAGGTGCACTACCGACTTCCAGCAGGCGGAAAAGTAGAAGATAGGATGAGGCCGAGGAGATTGTAGTAGATGGAAGAGTGGTGGACAAGGTGAGACGGGGGCAGACAAGACAAGAGATACTTAAAGACGTTATGCAGATGAGTGAATACCGAGGAGAGAACATGAGTGAATGATAAAGGCAGCAACCAGAGCCAGATGCACCGGGAGTTAGAGGGGGTGGGGTGTTTGAAGAAAGTGAAAGACATCTGAGGTTCAAGACCGAAGCAGCGCCTAGAGGTTAAACAACAACAACCACAGAACCAGAGCAGTCCGACCCGATACAAAGAACAACCCCCCCCTCAAAGGCATTCGCAATTACAACCACAAACCAACAAGCAGACAGAAACCAGAGACTATATACATACCACTAACCACAACCAAAAAAAAAGACCCTCAATCCACACACCCACAGCAGCGAGAGAAGAAGTAATATATGTATATACAAGGAACCAGCACGAGGAAAAGGCAGGCATACAGAAGAAACCAGCTCAAAAACGATCAACCAACCGGAAAAAAAACTGAATCACAAGTAAGGACTTGCCAAACAAACAAAAAGTCTTGGAGAGGGCAACCTTCCTTTCACCTCCCCCCTCCCCCAAAAAAAAAACCAAATAAAACCAAAAAAATCCCTTGCGCGCAACTCTCTCTCTAGTTTTTTTTTCTCTCTCTCTTGCTCAGTAGTATTTATTAACCCGGGCATTCCGAAGCTAAAACTGCCCACATAATAAATATATATATATTTTTTTGTTGGCGTTGAAGAAAGGGAGGAGGGGGGGTCGGAAATTGGTATATCATTAGCAAAATTCGTATAGGCGATTCCGCATCAGGAAACGGGGGGTCCCCCATCTGCTACCAAGGTTGTGGGAATGCGCCACGAAGTGCACGAACCCATCGTGGAGAGCTAGCTTTCCTCTCGCAGTAATCAGCTTGACCGTCCACGATGTTCTAACCTAGGAAGAGACGATTCCGGAGCAGTTCGGCAACGGGTGCGCTACTCTTTGCAGAGTTTTCTTGCGTTTATCCTACGATCTTCTCTACACTCCGTTCTTGGACTCAGAAACGAGGTTAGCAGATCATGGCAACCAAGACTGCAAGCATCAGTCTAGTTGTGGACAAGATGATATCTATATTCAGAAGAAGTAGGTAATACAACAGTTACAATGAGTTGCAAGCCTAAAAACTTTAACAAGAATGCAGAAGTCCTATAAAACTCTTTTGTATATATTACTTTTAGATAGAAATAAGACTAGTCAAATCTGTAAAACAAGACTAAGATATTCTCCTCCTGATTACTGTGGAGAGTATTAGAGCTAGTAAGTAATATGCTTAATACTCTACTCTCATATACTTATGTAATGGAGCTACGAGAGCTTGGACTACAGAGTGAGTCTTGCTCGCATTGCCAAGGTTTGCGGCTCGCAAACTCCTTAAGAGACCAACGAGGATGCTTCTTGCAACTTTATTTATCAATACACCTATTGTATATAGACTATTGTTAGAATAAACCGACTATATATACTACAAACCTCGAACATATACACGAACCACTAGTTTGTAACCTTGCTGAGATGACTGTCCGATCATAACCCTGTACGAGCACTTGTGACTACTCACCCAGACACTAACAACTTACATACTATAGAAAAATAAGTAGTAGTAAAGTAAATAAGCTACCTGTATATTATAATTGTATATAGAAACCCATGGGAACTTATAAATAAGTAAAATTAACTGAAGATGCTAGAACTACTATAAACAAAAGTATCATTTTCAAGCATTATTTTAAATATTATAAGCATAAATTCTAGGTATTGTAGGGACAGATTCTGAACTTGGGTAACTAGTTAGAATTTTTGGTATAGGTAACTTACAGTTAGAACCTAGGCAGTTAGTCGTAAGTGCTCAAGTCGGGATATGGTGATGACCATATAGCTAGGCTCTAAACTATAAGGTTTGTATGGATTTGTGACTCATATATAAGATTTGTATTTGTAAAGGTCGCTCATATGGCAAACGCCAGAATGCTGAGGGCCGCAGGCGGTCCGCCAGCAGCACGTGACCGACATGTATTTAGCCTCATCGCTGGCAGCCCTTTGGGGGTCAGCGATTAGTTTTTATTAAGAAGTCATCAAGAAGTCACCTTAACCTCGTCTCTCATCGCTAGAAACCTAGCCGGCGCTCCTACGGATCGCCTGTGGCACCCTGACGGCGCAGCTAACTGCCTGCCCATTGATTCATTGCCTATGAGACGTCTATATACACTGCGACCGGCACACTACCGGTACCACGACAAGACGCCTACGGAGAGGCGTCTCAGCACCCCTTACAGTATTATATATATCTATTCTAGATGTGTTTTATATACAGTGAGTGTATTGACCAATGAGGTTGCAAGAAGCATCCTTGTTGGTCTTCTGTAAGAGTCGCCTCCTGCAGGGACCCCTAGGGTAGTTATGGCAGTGTGACACTGTCTGACTGGCTTGGGCACTAACGGTATAGCAGCGAGTCGACATAGGCATATGTAGGCTTAGTCGGAATGCTGGGTTCTACTGAGGATCACTGATGACCTGCTAGGTAGGCTACAGGTGGGTACAATGTCAGAAGGCAAGAGGATTGATTCTAGTATGTAGAATGTAAGGCGCTGACAATAAGGCTCTCAAAAGGAGGCTCTCAGCCGCGTCGGACTGCCCAAACCGCTTACGGCTTTCAGAAGACTTTACGACGTCAGTCCTCCGCGTTAATGATGAGACCGCAAGCAAGTAGCCACAAGTATCCTCCGCAAGCATATAACGTCAAGTGCATCCAGGCACACAACAGAAACAGTTCCTATCAGACAAAATCATTGCTACAAAAGCAGTACGCCTACGAAAGCAGCATGAACACCCCATTGACAACATCTCCATTACCAGCAGAAGTCAGTACAATGGGTGTATAGCTATGAGGCAAGGTAGCCAGCGTAGAGCCGGCGAAACCATGTATTTAAGCAGCTCGCTACCTATAGTAGAATGGGTAGCGATTAGTTCTTCTTCTAAGTCACAATACTAAGAGCACTCCTGCTAATTGCTTCTTTACTACCGTGATAACACATTGCCTCTACGAACGCATTACTACTGCGCTACGCCGGAGCTACTCCATTATTACTATAAGTCGTCACATTACTATATCTCCCTAAAACCCGCACTATGGTTCTTATATAGAAGAACTGATCACTGGCCTCCTCCTGAGGCTCAGTCGATCGACTAAATACAGTAATGTAGGCCTGACCAGCAAGTGTCATATTGTCACGAAGTCCCTAGGAAACCTCTTTTTATATATAAACACTCATTCTCTCTTATATTATGTTTTTATATACTAGTTTAAAGAAGTCAGAAATAATTACATTAATCAAATCATTCCACAAAGACAATATCATCTAAATCATTATATATTTGTACAATATTTTTATATTTAGCTTGAATTTTCATATAAATTACTGAAATTATATTCTCTTTAAAGCTAATAAAATACTAATATCAAGATTCAGGAATATAACTAGTTCCAGAAACTGAACTAAAAGATAAAATAATACATCACTTACTTGTATATAATTAATATGATCAATTGCTACCATAAAGAAAAAAATTTGAAGAAGATAAGGTCAGAAATTTTATGTCAGGAGGGGAAAACATTCAGAAAAAGATAAAAACTATTTGTTAAAGAGGGGATTTCAATCTGAATAATCCAAAAACAATTATACTTACAATCACTATTATCTATCAGTAGCTAAATGACTAAGCAGTATACTATATTAACTCTGATATCATTAAGATATAGCCTGAGTACTGTGGAGAGTATCGGGGCCGGTGGGTAGGGTGCTCAATGCTCTGCTTTGTGTGGCTACATGCTACGGAAAAACGAGCGGCAGCGAGGTAGGTAAGCTACCCACGCCAAGAACTCTAGCTAATCGCCCGGCTCAGATTCTGCCTCCACAGTACTCGATCTTTATATAGGAATAAGTTCAAACAAATAGTTATCCCTGGCGGCCTCAATCTTAATCTTGATTCCTTAATATTGTCTTTATTATGATTATTATCTATTTTGCCTTCTTTCATATGAATTGCCCTAACCAAAACTCAATTATAATAGATAGCTGTGCTAACATACAAAGTTTGTCCAAGAAATTCTCATCAGTGTTAAATATTTTTTTTTTACAAATCTTCTTTACAATATCTTCAGAAACAAAAGAGGAGATTTCTGTAGATTCATTTTCCTCCAAAACTTAAAGGGAGTAAAGTTAGGATGAGTTTAAAGATGAGAGAGCATTTAGGACAAATTCAAAGAGAGGAGAACGTTTAGGACGAGTTCACGAGTAGAGAGCATCTAGGGCAAGTACAAGAGAACATCCAGGATGAATGAGTACAAAAGGAGAGCGTTCGGGACAAGTTCAAGAGGGAAACATTCAGGGTGGGTTTAGCAGGAGAGCATTCAGGACGAGTACAGGGAGACTACCAGAGCCAATTTCTTCTCATTTTCTAACACGCTTATCACCGCCTTGGCCTGAGAGAGCTCTTTTTGAAGCGATGACGATTCCGATGGTAGAGAATCATGGCGGGTCCAGAAGAGACTTTTCTCCTCAGGTTTTGCCTGTAGTTCGTCCGACAATCTTTGCAACTGCGTCGACAACGTAGTACGCTCCCGATTGGCTACATCCAGTCCGTGCCGAGTTATTTCGAGATCCTGAGCCACCTTAGTTAATACTATAACTACCGGTAGTGCCTATAAACGAGCGCTTACATTCTGAAGCCTCTGTTCGCGAACTTCATTCTCTCCCCCAAGTTCTTCAATCCTATCTTGAGCCTTTCTAGCTTCTCTGATCTTTTCATCGAAGCTCACCCTTAGAGCTGCGTGTCCTTAGAGCTGCGTGTTGCCCCCTGAGACATTCGAGCTCTTCTTGTATTTTGCGAGCTTTCTCCTCCAGCTGACGGCTAAGACCCTTGGTACTGAAGGATTTATTCGCCATTTCTTCCCGAAGCTAGCCATACAAGGTTATAACCCACATAGGATTGAGCTCTGTCGGGACCACACTAACCTCATTCAAGCTCTCTTCTGCTTTCTCCTTCTCCCCAAGCGCCTCCAGTCGGTCTTCTTTAACTTCTTCAACTTCAGCCTTGAAACGATCAAGATTCTCCTCTAAACCCCGGGTCTTCTCCCGCGACTCCGTGAGTTCTTCACGTAGCGCTTCCAATGCATCGCCTTGGTCCGCATTTGCTTGCGCACGATCCTCATATTCGTTCACTTGTTGTCTCATTTCGGCCAGTCGTTTGCTCTAATGCCGGAATATTGGCAGCCTTCTCAGCTTTTTCTCGCAACGAATCCTAACAGCTCATTAGCCCTTCGCCAGAGTTCTAGAAATCGTGTTAGAACCTACAATCTCGTCCTCCCTTTCTTCGATGATCCGATCCTTTTCTCTTAAATCTAATTCTAATTCACTAAGACTTTCCCTAAGCCTCTCGAGGGCCTCTTGCTGTTGCCCTGCTCCTTCCTGCTTTCCCCGTAATTCTTGTGCCTCTATTTCTTTGTCGTCTAGTTCACGTTCACCTCGTAACCGCTCGAGCTCCTCAAGTAGCCCATCATCCGTATGCTTTCTCTTCGATTTCTCTTGAAAATCAAGAACTTGCCGTCGACGTTGTTCTAATTCGCGCTCCGCAGCTCCAAAAATCATACGATAGCGATGAAGCTCTTTCTGTAAGGTGACCTTGTCAACCTTCAGCTCAGTATTCTCCTTCAGAGCAGCTTCGTTATATCCGGGCCCACATTTCCTGAGCGAGTCTTCAGGAAAGTGGATTTTTAGCTTTAGCCCAAAGTTCTCCTTCTTAACCTCATTAACAATCTAGATCCGCGATTAGTCAATCAACCAAGCTATTACACTTGCCCCAGAATTCGGGAGCAGAGCGCAACCTACATTCTCCTGTTCTTTCAAAGTCATCGAGGCTGCTCCGTCCGCCAACACTCCCCCCTCCGCCTCTTCTTGAGGGAATATACCTCTAAAAACAGCGGGTATAGACCCCCCAGATCCGGCAGTCAAATCCCTTAAATGTATATACTTGTAGTAATCATTTTTCTTCTTTTCTGTTAGTGTTGTGGTTTTTGTACTCGTCATCTCACCCTTGCCCCATCTGGTGTGTGTGGTGGATTTTTTTTGGTGGTTTGCCCCCGGTCTTGGGTTCATCGCTCAAAAAAAAAACCTTCCAGCTCTCCTTTAAGTACATACATCGAGGCGTGCGATGATATCGAGTTAACCTCCCTAATAGCTCTTCCTCAATTACGTGACCTCTCGCAGCAATTGAACGCGCTGTGGTCTTCCCACGCAAGAACTGCGTGAAATGCTGATTCCCTAACAAAACTCCCCGTCATACCGTTTAGCATGAGTCCTGTTGTTGGCCGGACCCCGTTGTATATCGGCAGGGTTGGAAGGCTTTTCGAGAACTGCGACTTTACATAATAAGCAAGACGGATATTTCCCGGTCGGCGGGGTATATGATGATGTATCGTGTGGGTGTCTTGGTAAATACGAAGAGCAGAGGGCATCCGACGTTTTGCACTTATGGGATCCAAAGCTCCAGTAGACCTGTGGAGCGGTTAGTTAGCTAGTCTTGGTCATTCTCCCTTAGCAGTAATAGCTCACCCGCCGCGCTAACGCCTCTCCTAATCAAATCCACCAGTGAACACACTATCTCCACTGTACGGGATCCTATGGCGGGGGTAGAGCCCCAGGGCAGGATATGGGGCTCCGTGGCAGATATGCGGCTCTAGGAGAGTCGGGTTTGACTGGCCGGAGCCGGCCCACGAACACCTCCCTCGCCATCTGCTGGCGGATATCACAACGCCTCCCAGTTCTAGGTTCATGGATAAACACCTCCACGTGGTCACACTCTAGGATCGAATTGTAAGGCATTCGACGTCACAACTGGAAATGGAGGGTTGGTAGTGATATCCCTCCCCGCCCGCCTCAAAACGTCACCAGCAGAGAGAGAGAAGTAGCACTCACCGCCACCGAAGCCTGTAGAGAGGACATGTTTCCCGCCATGAGAATTGAATGTTGGAAATGGACACAGGAGCCTGGGTCCCAACCTGTCTTGTATTACTTGCAGTGCATCGCTAATACCCGGAAAAAACCAAGCGAAGGTCCGATATAACAGTATCAAAAAAAAAAAAGTGGGGGGGGAGTTGGGTTCCCTCTCTTCTTCATCTTCTCCTACGACCCGCCTGGGAGTGGGGTGTATTCTGTTATGTTCCTGTGGTGGTGTTTGTGTTGTTTGAGTTGTTTTGTGTGGTGCTGTTCTATGGTGTGGTGTGGTATGGTGCGGTGTGGTGCTGCGTGCTGCGAGGCGCAGTATAGCGTACTACATTTTGCAAATTAGGGAATCAGTGATTAGGGTTGGGGTTAAGGAGGTTTTACTACGGTAGCGAGAGAGAGAGAGAGAGAGTTTTTTGATGTTGTTGTTACATGCATTAAGGAGAAATGAAGGGAAAAGAGCAAAGGGAGAAAAAGGGAGTAGAGGAAACAAAACAAAAAAGAATAATAGAGGGTTTATTTCTGCCCCCCAAGGCCAGTCATTTGCTATTTGGGTATTTGATATTGTTACAGTTTGTTTTTTTTTTTTGTTTCTTTTTTGCATTGATTATCCTCTTGGGAAAAAAAAGAGAAAACAAAACAATTCCGACAAGGTCCCATCCCCCCTGAATAACGCCCGACTCCGGTTCGTTCTTTCAATCTAGTCTTAAAAAGAAAAAAAAAAAAAAAAAAAAAGAAAAAAGAAAAAAGGGAGATATTAAAATTGGCAGCGGGTTGGTGAGCAATGGGAGAATAGTGATAAAAGAAGAAAAAAAAAGTTATTTGTGACTGGATTTGGGCGCTGGGTAGAACCATGCGGCGATGGAGACGATTAGATATGTCGACATTAGCAAAACGCCCTCCAGCCTGTTTTTCTGTTAGTCCGCTAGCTTTCAAGTACAAGCTATTCAAACGCCACTCACCAGTGAGATTTCCCGTCTTGTATGAGATAGTTGACTAATAGGACAGCCACAAACAAGACGGCAATCTGGAAGCCATCAAAGTAAAGAGTCATTTCGTCAATATGCATAATCCAGCCAATAACGACGATGAGAGGAATGACCAAGAGGGCGATTTGCATGCTGGAGCCGACGGCAACACCAATGGCAAGATCCATCTTGTCTTTAATAGCGACAGTAATAGCCGTAGCGTGCTCTGCTGCATTTCCCACAATTGGAAGAAGGATCAGTCCAATCTACAAAGTATTAGTAACTCCATCTCGTCCTGAATGGAATATGAGGCCTTACAAAGTTCTTTGAAATGTGTGCCTTTTCGGACAATTCATCAATGCTCCCAACCAAAAACTCGGCGCAAAATGCTACTAGAACAGTGGAGACGGTGAGTGTGATTAACGCGGTTGCTACGCTGAGCTGTGGTACTTCCTCTTCCTCCTCTGGTTCATGGTTGGGTATATTATCGCCCATGACACCACTGGCGGGGTCGCTACCAATCTCAGCATCGCCTCTCCTTATTGAGCCCTCTCTCTTGTCCCGATTTGATTCGGCCTTCTTACTTGGCTCATTGTACATGGTAGCATGTGATTTGAGCTGGAAAAAGAGGTAGCAGCCGTAAACAAAGAGCAATATAATTGCTGTCCCACGGGAAAGTGGGGTAATGCCACCATCGCTAGCTGACCCGGTAATACTATATCAGCAATTGCAGTCTAGGATACCAAGAAAGGGAAATTAGCATACCGGATGACCACGAGTGGAACGCGGTTGGAATAATCAAGCTCCCAACACTCAGAGCCAACAAGCTACTAGCGGTCTGGGCAACGGTCACATTGAAATACTGTTCGAGACGTGTTAGTCCCCCAGCGAAAAAGCACATCCCTAAGATAAGGAGTAGATTTGACAAGATGCTGCCAATCAAGGACGTTTGAACAATTAAGACTTCACGTTTGATCAGAGCGAGAATGGAAACAATAAGTTCGACGGCATTTCTATTATAACGTTAGCCTGGATTGAATTCGTCCAATTCCAAATCTCCACGTACCCAAAGGTCGCGTTAAGCAGGCCACCGAGCGTTTCGCCCACCCTAAGAGCGAGTTCTTCAGTCGCAAAGCTCAACATCGCAGCAAGCGGGATGATGGCTATAAAGTTGACAACAAAGATGACAATTGGAGAAACATGTAGGAAGTGGACGATAACTCCGACGGGTACAAAGACGAGAAGGATATTGATCCAAGAGCTAAAGAGAGTTGCCCTTATCTGGCCCAAGAAGGTGAACTCCTGCTTCTGTTTTGCCGATGCCGTTATTGGCGCGTGCTCCATCTCCAGGCCCTCCGTGTTTCTCCTACTAATGGGGAATCGCTCTCTTATTGATGGCCGGTTTGTGTCGGGGTTCGGTGGACTGCCGGCCTCCGTTTCGTTGATAGTGCTAGTTTCCCAATTCGCCCCGGAAGCCATTGGAGCTGTGGCAGCACGCTGGGGGTCCTCAATATCACCAGTCAACTCGGCTGATCCGGCTTGTTGAGGAAGGAAGCTGTCCGAGCGACTCGCCCTATTCTCCACATCTGGTATTGGTCGGCGTGGCCAGGATCGAGAAAACGGATTGTACTTGGCGTTTGCGGACTTCCTCGCCTCTGAGCGAGACCTCTCTGGTAACAAGCTCATGCTCGTCAGACCGCTTGCGATAGATTGTTTCTCCGGTTCGGCTCCAGCACCGCTCGACAAAAGAGGAATGGACTCACGCATTATGGGGCGGTCAGTTATTTAGGAAAGATGACGGGTGGGTGTTAGCAGTGCGCAGTGAACAGCGAACGCGCTGTCTTGTGAACTGCCGTGGTGGTGAATGCGACAACCGGGGCCTGTTCGGTCTCGACCACAGGGCTGCAGACGGCCTCTTGGTGGCTGTGCGCTTGACCGCCTTTGGCCAGGCAGAATAGCTAACTAATTGCTCAGCAGGGCGGCTTTGGGATCGGATAGGGATGTCTGTGGCTGAGTCGCACCAAAGTGCGGACGAGGTTGCAACGGAGGTGGTTTCGCTGGATGCGAGATTGCTACGGTTGTAGTATAAGGCAATACCACCGACATTCCACTCCACGGGGAACGGGAAATGCTTCATGATTTAAGAGTTTTCGGGCGATCTTGGCGGCTACGTGCCTGCATGACAGCTGGCATAAAGCAACGAAACGGCATTTGTTTTCTGTGCCGGCCCGTAGCTCGCCGGTGCCTACACTAGTACGTACACCTGTTCGAGACGGAGGGGATTTGCTGAAATCGCTCGCTGCCCAGCCCTGGCTCTGACGCGCGAGTTTGTTTGGCCAAACGCTGCTTCTTCCGCCAGAGGTTCAGCCAACGATGCTGCGGTCGGGCAGTCGCGCAGGCGGTCAAAGAGGCACATTTCACCCTCATTTCCCATTTCCTCTCCTCTCCTGGATGGTGATGGGGACCGATGTGCCGCATCAGACCAGCGTCCGCGGCGCCCCATGGCGGCAAAATTGCCGGGCGTATAATCCTCGGCGAATTCACTCTACCCCGTACTTGTACAAATACAGACCATATATATAGTTGTTGCTATCTATGGCGCTACCGTGTACAGAGTACGGCACGGAATAGTTGTAGGATACAAAGTGCACTCTCGTTGGTCTTGATGAGATATTACCGGTCATGTGATGCTACAACAACCACGCGTCGGCAAGCTCCGTGCCTCGCGTAGTCTCGTCGATGGGGTTCACCAACGTCGTGAGGACTAGATGAGACGTTGAGATTTCAAATGGCCCTTCATGTCCAATCCCGACCTTTCCAGTCCCTTCCGCGGACCCCCACGATCTTCCCACCTCCGCCAAATTAGCAATATCAGTGCAAGGACCGTCAGTAGTCTGGCACCCAACTCAAGTGTCCAGGGTGACTGCTCCGAGCCCCAAGATGACACATCCAATGGCGAGGCAGTCCAGCCTAAACATATCCAGAAAATATGCACGCTGTGGGTGCATGAAGACAGTTTTTCGCGGGAGGACGTCCTTCTGAACTTCGCTCTGTTTCCGAAGGGTAGTGTGCGAGCGGGAGACTTGGCAGAAATCGTAGCCCTGAAATCGAATAGCGAAGTTCGGGATTTCCAAGACGCTGTTCCAAAGAACCCGAGAGACGCCAATGCGTTCGAAGGTTCTCCAATTGGAGCAGGCGCGGAGAGAAGGCAGAGTCCGTCAAACACTCTCAACCTGGAGGACACCACGAACAGGTCTCTACAGTCGAAGCGGTATGTCTTCATCGCAAAGGACATGAGCAGTGAGCAGAAGTTGAGACAGCCAAATCTGCAAGTTGGTAGTCCCTCGCCGGTTAACATAAATCCCGACCTTTGCTAACGATGATGGCTAGATATCTCTCGCGGGACACATCGCTAATCCCTTTGGGCTCAGGAACAAAGCAATCGTTGTCGTGTCCCTTGTAAGTTCCGCACTATGCGATCGACCCTAGCGTATACCAGAGCCATTTCTCAGAAGACGTATCCGCACAGAGTGATGGTAACTAATTTGCAATAGGTGGACAAGTATATGAACACAGCTTCCCATGTCGAGCTGACATTCAAAGATCTATACCTTTCACGGTCCGACATGTGGCGCCTAGCCATCTCTGAACTTAGCGACAAAACAATCTATAGAGGACAGAAAATATTGTCTCTCGGAACCATTAAAGCGCTTATCAAGAATATATATGTGCGAGGTCAGAGGGTGCAGTCCGCCCTTTTCTCCGCTAACTCCAAGCCAATCTTCCGAAGCGAATCGGCGAGATATATTCTATTTATTCAGATGTCGAGGGAAATGTGGGATTTCGATTCAGAGGGCACGGGACAGATCATGTTCAACAAGGTGGTCAACGGATTCCTTCCAGACTTGTTCAAGAGGTGGACCAGGATGAATGCCCGCCATCTTGTCAGTATTATTCTCTTTACAAGAGTCCAATATGAAGGAGGGACAGGACAATGGGGAGGGGGTGACGCGGATGTCTCTGGACCAGGGTCCACTTCTCGACCAGAAACCACAGACAGGAAACCATACAAGGATTTTTTTCGAATAGTAATTACCGATATGGCAAGTGGAGAGTGGACAACGATCCTTTATCGGCTTAAACGGGAGTTTACAATCTTTCTACGTGATATTCTCGTCCAGCCATCGCCCCATGTGAATGTCCCGGAGGCCCAAGAATCCAGCAGTGATTCTACTCGGCCTGAGCACGTAATCGCCGGTTACCCGTCAGCGGCGATTCACGGTAACGTGCTTGAAGCGATTAATCTCGCATCATCGCAGTTCTTGCACGATTATATCGATCGTGACTTAGTACGGACTGGAATATCAATTGTTGTCATTACCCCTGGCACGGGATATTTTGAGGTTGACTACGAGATGCTAAAGGCGACGACGGAGATTTTGGTCGGTAATAGCATAGGAATTGATCTTGTCTGCCTGTCGAAAATGCCACTTCACTCTGTACCACTCTTCAGGTATAAAAGTCCCCAGGTACAATTATCCGGGAATACGTCAACCAGCGGCCGGGAGACCGACGCTGGAAGCCCTCCCTATACAAGGTTCGGGAGTTACTCTAGTCGCGCAAACATTTCACCATCTAAAATCTCTGGATTTGCTGCTAGCCCCGAGAGTTTATCCAACTCGATGACGAAAGCAGAACGGGAATGGAGCTATGCAGTCCCTCATTGGATTGACGTGTCATTTTGGAGCAATGGGGCATCTAGCCTGGGTCTATATCAACCCCAAGATCGTCGCGGGGAACAAATGACGGTTAGAGAACGGCGCTACGACCGCCGCGCTTTTGTGCCCAGATGTAGGATGTACGAACTACAGATGATGGGGATCATGGAGAATGAGATTAGCAATATCTATATATCCTACCTGCATGAGGATCCCTTTTACAACGCTCAAACGCAAATGCCCCGTATTGGGGCTAAACACCCCAACAACACAAACGCCATATCTTCTGGCCTCAGTACCCCTACCGGCCCAAGGATACCTGCCGCCGCTAGAGGCCTCTCGCCAGCTCTTGCTAAACCTGAAGGGGATAAACACTATCGGGGAAACCGAGACGGTTACAAATGGATGGATGAATATGACGAGTGGATCTTCCGTCCTCTGCCGAGTGTTCAGGCCGCCATCAAAGAGATAAAGAGCAAGCACACTAGAGAACAACAGCAAAAGGCATCCCAACGGCGACAAGATGGTAATCCGTTTGATTACGGAGCGTCGCTAATCGACCAGGGGAGACATATACCTGTGGGAACAGCGTATTTCGACAGAAAGATGAAGGAGAGAAGACCCAGCCCAGACCTCCCGCCCGAACGCAAGGCTAGCACAAGCAGCATCGCCTCCACCAAAGCACTAAAAACCCCAAAGTTGTCAAAACACATCAGTTTCGGACTGCGGGGATTTGGTGTTGGTACACCTAAAGCTATCGCAAGTACGGAGCTGCAAACCGAGCACGAAAAGCCGGGCTCAATATTGACTAGAGGGTTTCAAACTCCGTCAGCAGTCGCGGCTTCTCTCAAGGATAGCCAGACTCTATCGCCTTCTGTCAAAAATGGAAGTATCCCGCAAAGCCGATCAGGATCGACTCGGAGCGGATTAACCCCGGTGAGGGAGTCGGACTACAAAAATGAGGATAGTGACAAAACCCCATCCCGGCCCATCGCTATCAAAAGCGCCATAACTGCATTGGAACAGGCTCAGCAGGGGCGAGCAAAGAGCTTTGTTGGATCAGTTTTTGATGTGTCCACAAAAGATAGGAAAGAATCAGAGAAAATCGATGTGCTACAGGCTGCATCAATGACGAAGCAAGCGGGCCCCAAGATCGATATCGCTGCAGCTACTCCTACAGCTCCGCCAACGCTATCACCGACGAGCGCGTTGGCCCCATGGATGACGGTCTTGAACCCATCAAACCCGAGGAGCAGAAATGAAGAAATGAGTTTTCACTTTCGCCGATGGCAACACGTTTTCCCCCGTCCGATCCGCAAATCATCTGTGAGGTGGAAGTCACTGTGTTCCCCGGCTGCGGTTCCTCTGACAACAGAGTACTTTCCCTCTGTGGAACAACTTACCACAGAGTACCATGAAAGCCCTTATAGTATCTCACAAAATGACGATGACGACTCATTTGAAAGCCCCAAGACACGGGAAGACCTCATGAGAGAACTAATCTCACTCCGCCTTTCGCAAGGCTTTCAGCTGGTCGTCGGACCGGCTGTTGCAGCTGCTATGGGGAAATCATCGTCAAAGATAGTAGACGTCTTTCACAAGGGCTTCATGGCGCACGACGGGGCAATGGTCTTCATGTCAATGGGCAATCATATCCATCAGCTTCTATGCGTCGAGAAAGGTCAGGATATTGAAATCAAAAGGTTTGTCCGCAAGCCTGCAATGACCGTGTTAGGAGGCACGAGCCTACTGGTGAACTATAAGGCAAGGATTCGACCAATGATGGGCAAAGAATACGTCACCCGCGAGATTGTTTTCCAGCCATCCCTCTCGGATTATAATTGGAACTATGTCGATTCGTTTATTGCTGGGTACGATGACGTTCTTACGGAGAATCTCCGTTTTTGGCGTGCTCGATTCGTACTCATACCTGTGGATCAGCCTGCAAATGGGCGGCGACCTCTTCATTCCTCAAGCGAAGACAACGAGGAGGAAATCCGATTGGAAGGGATTCGTAGGCTCACGCAGACGTGGCAACGTCACCGATATATCTCTCCAGATGAACGTCAGCGGCATGATTCTTTAAGTTTGTCAAAAAAGAAAGATCGCAATCTATTGGACATTATCTATAGGACACAGGATCCTTCAGAGGTTATTACTGCAGAGCCCGATGCCCCACAACTCCTTGGCGTCGAGCCTAACACAAGGCGGAGTCAACTATTTTCAGAACCGGACCTGTTTTCTAGATCAACTGTGAGCCTGCCAGCTCTGGCGCAGACTATCCAAGGTGAAAAGGGGGTCAAGATGCAGGATAGAAGGTGGCACCGGCAGCTACACTACAACTGCTTCATCGGCATTGAGTTTACCACATGGTTACTCGATAATTTCAAGAATATCGACGATCGTGATCAAGCCGTTGAACTCGGAAATGAGCTAATGAGGAACGGTTTGTTCCAGCACGTAGAAAAGCGACATAGATTTCGCGACGGAAACTTCTTTTACCAGATTTCGAGCGAGTTTCGTAGCACTCGTCCAGAATCCAGAGGGGGGGGCTGGTTTAGCACAAAGAGATCGGACAGATCTGTTCCCTCCACTCCCATGTCTGAAAATTCAAGGGACTCGCCCCGCCATGACCTATCCCGCTCAAGCTCAACCGAAGACGGCCCCATGACTGACTCTGGTATTGCAACACCGAGAACTGGTCCCAACGGGAAAAGGCCAAAGATCATGCTCAGTAAAGCGATGAGGTATGACGTTGATCACCGACGGAAGTCCTATCGGCCAGAAATCGTGACCCTGCACTACGATCGACTGCACAATCCGGATAATTGCTACCACATACGAATAGATTGGATGAATGTCACAGCAAAACTCATCGAAGACGCCGTCACTCAGTGGGCAAACTTAGTGGAGAAGTATGGCTTGAAGCTTGTTGAGGTCCCCATTGCTGAGGCGTGCGAGATTACCGCAACTCACCCATTTAGAGCGCCGGTGAAAATAAAGCTTACTATGCCGCCCCCCTGCAAACAGCCGGTACATTTTTTTGATGCTACCTCATTCAGCCCACACCAGCTTGCCGACCGATACTATTACCAGAAGGCGGTACTGAAAAAATTCAATTTCGTCCTGGACCTAGAAGCTGCCACAAACTTCCCTACCGATGTTGAAGTGGAATACTCCACAGGAAAACCAAACTACCGCTTCTCACAGTATATCCATCGTTCAGGGACAATCCTTGCCCAGATCACTGACGAGGGAGAGTTCATTCTGCTGGCCAATCGAATCTACAACAGCCGGACTATTGTAGCAAGAGAACAGACGAGGGTTGAGGGAGGCAGCCACCATCACACCGACAGGTATTCAGTTGGAAATTGGAGCTTCACAGCCGGTACCAATCTCGGAGGCTCAAAGACAACCAACTCTGACGGACACTCTACTTATTCTACGCCAATAGTACGGCCAACGCCGGATACCGCTGGCATTAGCTCCGCCTATGCGACACCCCATCACATTCTTCGAGACTTTGAGGCCTTCTGCAACGATGCAAAAGCGCTAACAACTTTCTACGAAGACGTACAAACCAAGGTACTCAGCCCTAGCCAGGGTGCGAGCAGTTTTCCAACATTAGACATGAGTGCGACGGGTTTAGGTACGCCACTTAGCCTAATGAGGGGAGAGTCCCCGAGTCCAGTTTTAGGCTTGTCCGGATCGGGACCCGGCCGTGGGAGGGAGGGTAGTGGGTAAATTCAGTAGCCCGAGGGGAGACATTCTCTCGGGCAGGTGAACGCGGACTTTTGACGGCGTATTCATGTATTGTATTTGACATCTTGGCTATTAGTTTTTCATATGGAATCCCGTTTGTATCACCAACAAGGGGTAATACTGTAAATACGCACATACATACATACATATGTACAAACACAGTGACGCCAGGATGTAGGCGCACCCCTTAGTTACGTCCTGAGCCCTTTTCCCTCTGCGCCGCTCAAACCAGCAAATCCAGTTCCGGGGGTCATCTCCAACAACCTCCAAAGCCAACAACCAACACCAGACATATATATCTACAAAGGCTCTCACCACCCCACATAACTAAGGGGCGGAGGGGGGAGGTGGTGGTAGCAACTCAAAAACCCCTCCTAATATACGCGCTATACACACCCCCCCACCCCCCCCCCCCCCCCCCCCCCCCCCCCCCCCCCCCACCCCCCCCCCCCATAACCCCCTAACACCAACTGCTTAACCACCCAGCAACCCCCCCCCCCCCTTTTTCGGCCATCCAACAACACGCGCCCAAATAACGCGCCGCCCCGCGCGTCTAGCCCCGCCCTCGGACCTCTCGTTCTGGCGCAGCGCAGGGCCCGCGCCGCTTTGTTTTTTTTATATTTTTTTCGTTTTATTGTTTATTCGCTTTTTTTTTGGAGAGGGGGTTCCCGCGTGGCGGTGCCGCTACTACTTCCCTTTCTTCCCGCCGCTACCATGCTCGGCGGCTATTTCCCCACAGTGGTTCTGAGATTGCGTTGGAAAATCACCAGAGTCGACTGGCATAAGAAATAGGCCTTTTTGCGGCTAGTTATCCGATTCAATAGGGATTAGATAGGTTGAATTGTGTTTGAGGTATTGGTACTCACAAGGGAAAACTGTCTCAGATGAACACCACCCGCTTTGAATACCGCAGCAGTCTATGTTATGAAAGTCAGGAGCCAAGTTTCAGTGTTAGTGGCGTTCGGAATTGCCTCCTTACCTCATTATCCATGCTGTAGCTCTTATTGTACACAACCTCTGAGATCCCAACCTGAGTGATTTTGATACTGCAAGTTAAGCACGGACAACTACCGTCGAGTCAGCCACACTCTGGCCAAAGAAAGAAGACATGGCACAGTATTACGTATCGCAATATAGAACTGAACCCTGTCCAACCCTTTCTCTCCCAGCTTCTAAAAGCGCATTCTCTTCGGCATGAATGCACAAGCATGTATCTAGTCCCTGGCCTACACTAGATCCTTGATTGCATCGCTTGCCTTTTTTCCCACAGTTAGCGCAGAGCCTGTGTCCATCCGGTTGCAACTTGACCTACACCCGCCTTGATTGCAGTTCTTCAGCCCTCGTGGTGTTCCATTATACCCTGTGCTGATAACCCGATTTTCCCGTATTAGGACACACCCCACTCGTCTCTTCATGCAATTGCTTCTCTGCGAGGCAAGTAACGCTAGCTCCATGAAGTATTGATCCCAGGTGGGGCGCAACCGGCTCTCATCAGCTAAGTTGATCGACTTCAAATGTCTGTGTAAATGGGATAGAGAGTCCGATAGATTTAATATTCCTAGATGGGCCCGGTGTCTAATATGGCATATGCCATGGGAGGGGTCATATACATGATTATCATTCTGCAAGACAAACTCTTCAATGTCTGGTTGCGGATCGCCTCTTTCTAAGCACCTGCACCGCCATCAGCTTATAATAACCTAGCAGGAAGCTTTAACGCACCTATTTTTGTACCTCACCCACCTTATGAGCTGCGGTGCGTCGATGTATACGAGAAGAAAAAAGGGTCTGCCCAATAATGCTCGTGAGACATATTCGTGATATCCATTGATAATGGTCACCCATCGCTTCTGGGAGTCCTTGATCACGGACTCGAGAATGCCTTGTTCAGGGGTAGAGCAATCCCCTGGACCGCTATGTGTGCTCGGCATCAGGATCAGTGTGAACCCCTCAAATGCCACCAGATAATCTGCAACCGCATGCTTCCCAGCACAGATATCTTCAGGTAAGTCAGCAACTATATCGCTCTTGTTTTATCGGTATAGTTACCTCCAATCAACCCTATAAGCATCTTGAGTTCGCTATGCAGTATGTTGAAATGAGGATACTGTGCAAGAATCTAGACGGAAGACAGTCAGAGCTGTGTCGAGCCCGCTGAGTCAGCAGGCTATCGTATCTTGGCAACCAACCCAATTGAGAATGCCACTCACCTATCTATAAAACCTATAAAGGGAGGCTGGAGAGCATCTGGAGCGCGTTCGTTGAATTCTTTTCAACACCAAATCCAAGTGCCTATGCCGAGCTATCGAGCAACGCCGCTAGCGAACAGACGTCTATTTCACGAACTGGGGAGCCGGAATAAGTCCCAGCACCACGCAAGCGAGTGTGTGTTATAGCTCCTCTATGCAATCTCCCCCCCGCACGATAACCGTGATCCTATAATAAATAAGGGAAGAGAGTTTTCGGGGTCTACCCAATAGTATTGAAATGGGGTTGTTGATTGAAAGGTTGAATTGGTGAGTATTGTCAAAACGGAAACTTGTCCTTGATGAGGTGAACGGCGGGTTGGTGGCGGTCTATCCGCTTCATCAAACTAAGCATTGTCTTCCTCGAGATAGAGAATAGTACAGAAATGCTCTCCAATGCTTTGATCCAAATGCCCCGATTTCCTTCTACTATGCAGAGACAGCCATCCCATCGCCCCTTGGATCGCTCCCAGCACTATAAACTATCTGGTCACCCTGGTAATGCACCCTAATAACCTGCCCCCTCCCAAACACGCTCCTCTGCCACCCCTTCAATACCTGCACCCGGTGTCCCATCGCCCTCAGTACTTCCACAGCCCCTTCACTAATACCCTCCTCAACGTAAACAGTACTACTCATATCGTTCCCTTGGTCAGGTGTGCCGGCGGCAATACAAATGCGAGGTGCATCGAGTGCAGCTTGGGGGTTGAGCTTGAAGACGAGCATGTTGAGCAAGACTTGCAAGTGGCCTTGGGGCTGCATGAAGCCACCCATGACACCGTAAACGGTGTGTAGGGAACCGTCTGTTGGATTAGTGAGCATAGCTGGAATGATAGTGTGGTAGGGCCGTTTGTTGGGCTCAACGACGTTAGGATGGCTAGCGCTGAGAGAAAAGTTCGCTCCGCGGCTTTGGAGGGAGAAGCCCGTGGATTTGGGAATTATACCCGAGCCGAAGTGGTCGTAAAGGGAGTTGATGAAGGAGGCGCCATTCCCCCAATGATCGGTTACAGCGAAGTATACAGTATCGCACTGTGGAGGGGAACCATGAGATATCAAGGTGGACGCCTTGGTAGGGTCATAGAGGATTGAGCGCTGGGCGAGATACTCAGGCGAAAGCATACCATTAACAGGGACTCGTTCGACCAATGGGTCCGTATTAAACCAATAGGCATCCGCGAACGCGATACGGAGAGACTCAATTATAGCGTGGAGGTACCTGAGAACCCTAAGCATCATACACACAAGGAATTAGTCTTATGGGCAGTGAACCCACTCAGCACAGTTATGGTCCCCCACATCGAGCTTTCGCAATCTCCCCGAGCGCTCAAGTTCCTGAAGTATCCCCAATGCCATTAACGCGACAATTCCTTGCCCATTAGGAGGGCATTCCCAGACATCGACACACCCATCGCCCTCCCCATCCATAGGCAGGCCTGGCGCAGCCCCAAAATCTCGAGCACGGAATCTAAGTGATATCGGATCCACTTCCTCACTTCCCAATTCGGCATGCCGTATAAGGTCATCCAAGCAGAGATCGCCGCCTTTTTCTTGCACGATACTAACGATTGCCTCCGCTATCGGACCTTCATAAAACCCTTTCTTACCGAGCAATGCAAGCCTCCTGAACGTGTCTGCAAGGAATGGATTCCTAAACAATTCTCCAGGTGATGGAGCTCGACAGCCAAGTGCTGATGTTGGATCCAATTTCAGCAGCTCATTAAAATTTGGAGACGCGCCCCGAATCAGAGGCACAGCATCTTGCCACTACAAGGGTAAGCAAGTGTACAAGAGCGTTGGGTGTATGGTAAGGTACATCATACAAGAATAGATGACACCTCGGACACAGGAAATCCACGATCAGCAAGATCAATCGCAGGCGCAAGTATTTGCTCTAGGGAAAGCTTCCCATTCCCAAACTTCTCCAAGGTGTCTACCCACCCAGCTGCTGCACCGGGCACAGTGACGGAGTGAACGCTCGTCGACGGGATCACGCCTAATTCTCCATCCGGAATCCCTAGTTTGTGGCGAACCCGATCCAGCTTGGCAAGAGACCCAGCTCGTCCTGAGCCATTTATAGCGCGGACCTTCTTGGTCTCCGCACTGTAGTACAGGCAAAACATATCACCGCCAATGCCGGTAGAAGCGGGTTCCGTTAGGTTGAGCATAGCGGCTACACACCTAGTAGTCAGAGCTGGATATGGCAGTGGCCACCATTCCCTTCAGGAAGAACCAACCAACTGCAACGGCCGCATCCTGAAATGCATATTCTATTAAGCAATCGCAGTTGTAACGGGGGGGGGTACCGAGCGCTACCTACTGCAGCGTTTCCGCCCTCCCTCAAGATCTTCAGCCCCGCCTCGCAGGCCAAAGGCTGAGTGCAAGCAACAATGCCATCCGTGCTATACACTACGCTCCTTCGACTCGGAAAAGGAATAAACCGCGAGTCTAAAGGAGGGAGGCTTTCATCGGTATTCAGCGGCATACTGTGCGCCAAGATACGCTAGAGGGGAGCGATGTTAGAAACCATGTTTGTTGTCGGTCAGATGCACCTTTAAACACGGCCAGTTCACTCCAGGAAATCACCGCCCTCTTTACCCCGTCCACAGTTTTACCAACAGCTGGGTAAAGACTCAAGGATGTAGAGCTCCAAAGGGCTCCAACAGCAACAAGGCTATTGGCCGTCGTTTAAGGCGGGGAGAATTATGGAGCGGGGAAGAGCCTAAGAGCGAAGATCAACTAGAGAGACGCGGGAGCTCCATGGATTATGGATTGCAGACAATCCCCAAGCCACTGCATATATTTCCCAACGCCCTATAATCTTCCTACATCCGCTATTTACCACCAATACTTTACAGAGGGGTAAACTAATATCCGATCTATTACAACCCGACCGAACCTGGCATAACGAAGGGATGTGTATAGGCCACTCATATACACTTACCTCTCTTGTACTCGTAACATCCATACCATTACCAGAACAACACAACCCAAGCACCACCGTTGCCCCCTTCGCGGCTCGACCGGTTGGTGCGACAGGGCGAGCTATTCAGAGCAATTTTTATTTCACCCGAAGCCATGAGCAAGCAGTAAGCAAATCAGAGCCTAATTAAATCTGTTGGAAACACAATCATCTAGCCTATTGGCGATTTCATCTCGCAGTTCACAGAGAGCGCTAGTGAGGACCTCTTAGATAAACTATTACAATAATTATCTGGTAGCCGGTAGCGTCCCATAGCAATATTTGTAGCAATGAGAATCGCAATTAGGTAAAACTTAATAAACATACGAAAGGTACTTCGGCATTGCGCGGGCCACATTCTGAATTCTGAAGATAGTAAAGGCATAACCTGGCTGATTTGCAACAATGCATACACATTAACGGAAGCAGTAACAAGTCCCACTCAAAAGACATTCTGATAGTGTAGGTGGTGATTAAGTACTCTTTTAAGGATCAAAATTATTTCAGAAACGCACTCCATGACGGTAAACTTCTCATTAACCTTCCTATATCACCTCTTTTGCTACCCTCCAAGTCGATTATCATTAGCATCAGAAACGGCGTAGTAGTGCTAGTCGGTATGTGGATAGTGATGTGCATTGTTGATGTTATCCGCATGGCTAACCATTCGGTAATACTTAACCTTCAAGGTGAATTTTGGTGTCGACTCCATCGCAGTAAAGGTGTCGGTGCGGTTTACGTAACGGGGTCCGCAACAGCTGATGCGTTGCTGTGGCCAAGTCAGCTTATGAAAATTGGCCTCAATCACCCATTGGTTGACTTACAGGTGCGAGCTCTACTCGCCCTTGATACAACACCTTTCCTTTCTCCCGCTCTAGCTCTTTCTGAAGGTAGTCAAGAAAGCCTTGCGATGGCTGACACGGACTCGAGTACGAACCTGTGGTGAAGGGAGGAGGGGCGAAGACAAAAGACAAATAGAGGTTCTCTAGAGAGGCAATCCGAGCGAGATCTTTTACCCAGGTTGAACCGATGGAAGACTCCAGTGACGTGTGACCACATGCCCCAACATCGAGAGTACGAATTGGCATTTCGGAAGCCAGTGCACAGAAATTCGACCAACCACTATCCCCCACATCCACGCGCAAGAGGCTGATGGTAGTTGCCATGGCCATTCGATTCGCATAGCCTATGCTATCTAAAAAGCCTGGTACCACGATATCACGGGGGAAAAGGAGGAAACGATTTCTGCTGTAAAGAACACACCTCGCCTCTTCGTAGACCCGGCGACATGTTAAAAGGAGCCCGAGTGCCGGAGAGAGTATGCCTTTGGGAGGTTTCGGGGTTTTAGCTTTCGACCCTGGCTGGATGATTCTCCGCTCGGGTGTTGATACAGTCTTGACGAAAAGGAGTTCACGGATGACCATATGTCGCACTTCCGGTGGTAGTGAGAGGAAGGGAAAAGCCTTTCCATTAGACCCCCACATACAATTCTGCTCTCTCACCCGTTTCCGCCGTCTTTCATTCTCCAGGACCAGAGGGCGCTTCATAGACCGAAGTGCAGCTTCATGATCGATTTCTGGAAGCGGGCCAGTGACCGATCGCGTTTGCCTCATTGCTTTGCAGTGGTTGGTCGAGGGAGAACCTCGGGCAATGAGTGTTGAGGTTCGCTGCCAAGGGTGGTGGGGTGGTTGGGTGCCGACAGCGGGGCCAGCTGATACTGTATCCAAAACTTCACGTCATTTGTGCTACGACCTCCTGCCAACATTGGATTCAAGCTTACAATTGACCTTAACTATGTTGATCAGCCCTTTTGAAATATCCAGAGGAGCCTATTACTCAGAGGAGGCCAGGATCACATGATGGCCAAGCTATTCCAACGTGATGATATACGGTATCAAAACATCCATCTCCGCAAGGCTGAAGAGGGCCCACAACCAGGTTTGGCATGGCCCAATTGTACGCGACTATCGCCCTCTGTCCAATAGATGTGTAGTCACCGATAGCCAATAAGGAGCCGCCCGGCTGTATCGTCTCCGTCAAATTGCAGAAACCAATTGTCATTCGGCTGGGCGATGACGCTGTGGCATGCGAGATGCATCACCACCATAAAACCCTCTTCTTTTTCGCTGTTGGTGGATCTTACGGTCGGACTGTCTACAAGAGACATTAGGAAAACATTCGCGGCCGAGCTACAGATTAAATCCTAGAGCAGGATTAGGCTCCTTTTCAATGATCGGAAATTAGAAGATAGTCGAACCTCGCATGAGGAATTTCAAGTCCCTGGATGGACTCCGTACATAGCCAACAACGTTAACGCATTCACCCGTCAAGCATCAGCTCCAGCTACCCTACGCGTGGAGATACAGCCTGAGGAGATGGTGGGGGAATGCATGAAAGAACATCGCGTAGAAGAATTCCTCAACAATATAGCCGCACAATGTGAGCATGCTGTTAGTGTCTGCCAGGAAAACCTTCAAAAATCCACCATCTCCAATTTAGAGAGCAAGGACTGGGACAAGATCCCCACTGTATGGTATGCGGAGTAAATCTACAGTACGGAAACATGAAGGCCCACCTCACCAAGGAGGACTCCGAGAGGCAAAGCAAGGCCATACTCCAAACGGCAACTACAAATAACACACCAGCTAACAACCCCCAAACACACCAGCCCAGTTCCATTCCGCCAGTTCCCAACCAAGCCAAACCAAACCAAACCAAAAGGGAGGATGCAGACAAACAACATATGTGAGTAAACTTCTTTCGGCCATCTTCTTCTCGTAAGTTTCCTTTATATTTTTTTAGTAATGGTAGCTGCAGTAGTGCTCCACACCAGCTTTTATTTCTCCCAGTCTATTCTTAAACGTTATAGCAAGTGATGCGGAATCTTTTCCAACTAACTTTTCAGAGTCAACGGCTAACCCGCAATAAAACAACTATGCGTAGTAAGGCCATTAGTTAACCCTCGACAAGAGGCTACATCCCCCGCGCCAATGCTCATCATCAGTTGCTATATTCCAGAGATCAGACCTCTTAACGGTCGTCTAGGCGGTCTACCAAATCATTTCCTAAGAAGGGTTGTCGGTCCTGAATCTACCCGTCTCTAAGCCCGCGGTTATTTATAGTGGATGGTGTGAAATATGTGGGCGCTACCAATATTCCACCCGCGACTGGCCATATTTCACCGTGGGGTAAGCGCGTCTCATTCGGCGGCAGCCCACCAATACCGAAAACGAAGAGTTGGCCCATAAATCTCGGGATGGGGGAATATTTCGCGACTCCCCAGAATGCAAAATAAAAACGCCTCCATCCGAAACGCCTGATAAATGCTCATCCCCCAGCCTTCCCATTAAGATAAGCATCAACGTCGACCCTCCCCCAAAACTCCTCCCTCAGCTTCTCTCCCCTCCTCTTCTCCCCCTCCGCCTTCTCTCTAACCTCCTTAGCACCCAACAGTTTCTCTTTCCCCTTCCCCTTTACCGCCCCCTTATCAGCCTTCACACCCAACCCAACTGTATCCCCCTTCCAAGCCACCTTAATAACCCCTCTCCGGCCCTCCCCGCTCTTCCCCAACCCCAGCCTCGAATCTGGATCCCAACCATGCTTGCAGAGGTATCTGAGGCCGATGTGCTGTCTCGGGAGGGAGGAGGGCGGGTGGGAATGTGGGAGGGAGAGCTGGTGGGGGAGAGTGGATTCGTGAGGAGTCTTTTGGGCTAGGGGAGTGTGGCAGGTTGGGCAGAGGGGCGGGGGTTGGTGTTCTATTTCGGTAGGAGCGGTCTGCTTGTCTTTCCCAAGCACAACAGAGAGGTAATAGTCCCCTATCGCCTTCGCTGGCGGCTGTGGCAAGGCCTCTGCGGTGGGGGCAGCAGGCACGAAATGGACACGTTTCCGTTTAAGGCCTGCGCCAAAGACACGCTGGTCTTGGAGAGGGATAAAGTACTCGTCATCGTCTTCGTCGGCAGCGTTGGTGGTGTTGGGTGGGGGCATGGCGGTTACGTTGCGTCGTGGATGCGGGCGTTGGAAGGCGCTAAAGATATTAATTTCGAGAATCTTATCTACCTGCCTTTCGGTTAGATTAGATTTCAGTTTTGACCTGATCGACAAGATTAGATAATCAGAGTCCCAGACGTTTATGGAAACCTAAGTCCTGGATGCGAATTGCTTTCCCTAAGCTATATGTTGTACGAAAATGCCAGTCTATATTCTCCTCGAGGGCTTCTCACATGGCTTCTCTGCCATCCCATATGGAAGTGCGATACTGAAACTCACAGCATGCGTTTCGGTGGTCTACATCCTGAAGCGGTTTTTCGGGGGTGCGACTTATACGGCGGAAAGGCTGATGCATTCGAAAGTCGTGATGATCACAGTGCGTTTACTCTCCCTAGGTGTTTTGAATAGGAGCTTATTACCATGCTATAGGGAGGCACATCAGGAATTGGCGCTGAAGTAGCACGCGCCCTAGCCCTCCAAGGGGCACAGCTCATCCTCCTTACGCACCACGCCCCCTCCGATCCCTTCCTCGCAGATTTCATAATGGATCTCCGAAACCAAACCAACAACGATTTAATCTACGCCGAACAAGTCGACCTCTCTTCCCTCCACTCCATCCGCCTCTTTGCCACAAAATGGATCGACAACGCCCCCCCCCGTCGCCTAGACATGCTGATCCTCTGTGCCGCAACCCTGACCCCACCATTCACAAAACAGCGCGACGAGACCCAGGATGGTGTAGAAGCAAACTGGGGCATCAACTACCTAGCAAACTTCCACCTCCTCTCCATCCTAAGCCCCGCCATCCGCGCACAACCCCCTGATCGGGACGTGCGAATTATCATGGCGACATGCTCCAGCTACGTAGCCGGGCGTCTAGATTTCAAAGACGAAGCCTTCCAAGACCGCGGATTCCCCAGCAAAGGCAAACCCCAAGCCGCGTACGGAGCCAGCAAGCTCGCCCTAATGATCTTCGCCCACTCCTTCCAAAAACACCTCAGCGCCATTCCGCGCCCCGACAACCTCCCCCCTAACGCCCGTGTCCTCCTGGTCGACCCCTCCTGGACGCGAACCCCAGGAATGCGCCGCTTCCTAACCGCCGGCTCCCTCTGGGGGCTCCTCTTCTACCTCCTCACCTGGCCCTTTTGGTGGCTCGTCCTAAAATCACCACAGCAGGGCGCACAGAGCTTTTTGCGCGCAGCGATGGACCCGGAGTTTGGGAAGGGGGTGGGGGGGTGGCTGTTGAGGGAGTGTAATGAGGCTAGGACGCTGAGGGCGGAAGTGGGGGATGAGGAAGTTGGGAAGGCGTTGTGGGAGGTTAGTGAGAAGATGGTGGAGAGAGTGGAGAGGGAAGGGGTGGAAAGGAGAAGGAAGGAGAAGCAGGCAGCTGGTAGTAAACAAGGAGCAGAGGAGAAGGGAAAGACAACGGGTGCGGATAAAAGTGCTGGTGGTGCTCCCAAACCATCGTCAAGCGTCAAGCGTAATCGAAAAGCCGCATAATCCTACATTTTACAATCTTATAGACGTCTATTTCGAGCATAGCGTAGATATACACACACACACACACACACACACACACACACGGCATTCTGCGGTTATTACCTGACCCTGACCCACCTTACATAAGGCGATCATCATGGGTAAACTTTTAAAAATTAAAAAATTAAAAAATTAAAAAAAAAAAATAAAGAATAAAAAATAAATAAAAAATAAAAAATAAATAAAATAAAAAAAAAAGTTCACATTGTATCTATTCCCCGACCACCACCTCCTCCTCCTAGGCGGCGGGCAAAGGGGAAGGGGGGGGGGGGGAAGGGACCCAAGAAAAAAAATCCCAGAAAAAAGAAGTTCTCAAAAAGCCATGCATTTGTTCTAGATCTTAAGAGTACAGATAATAGCAGCCCCCTTCCATGCTATCAGTGCTGATCTAACCCCACCCCCTTCATCTATCGCCCCATCCATCATCATCCGCCTACCCCATTGTCCGGCCATCTCCCCTTTCGGGACAAGCAGCTGTCAAACTCTACACCCTACCCCCCCCCCTCCGCCTACCAATTCATTTTCAACTTTCTCTCCATCTCCGCATGAATATCCGGAAGATCCATCATCTCACCGCCTAAAAAGAAAAAAAACCCCCCATCAATCAGCCAACCAACCAACCAACCGACCAACCAAAAAAAAAAAAAACCCCCCAGAAAGTTCTCTTTGTTTTTTCCCCCTCGCAAAGGGAAAAAAAAAAAACATACCTATAAAAACGTCATCCCAGCCAAAAGCGCCATCCCTACCCCTCAAAATATCCTCATGCACACCAGCCGTCTCAAAGCCACCCAAGCGAATCCCGTCCCCGGCCCTCACAATGCCCAATTCCATCCCGCGCCGAATGGGCTCGGCGAGCCCGTATACTCGGCGGAGCGAGTCCATCTTGGCCGCTTCTTGCGTGGCCTGCCAGTTTTTGAGGCGGGATTCGAGCGGGTGCGTGGGTTGGGGCGGGGCAGGGAGGCCCGCGCGAAGAGTGTCGTGGAGCGGGGGCGCCGAGGGCGCTGGGAGGGACGCCTTTTGTGTGGAGGTCGGGTGCGACGCCGGGGGCACTATTGCTGCCGACTGGGAGCCCCGTGGTTGGTGGTGGTTAGCATTGAGAGAAGGGGGGGTGGTGAGTATATATTTTTCGGCGGAGAAAAAGCGTACCATTATTATTAGGTCAAGATATTAAGAGCGAGGAGAAGAGAAAGAGATATGTCTTCGTATCGGCTACGGCGTTTGTCGCGGAGATGAATATCAATCCTCGTGGCATACGTCGATTCAGGGTGCTGTGTGATGGCAAGTTGAAGTTGAGGTTAGAACTTACTGCAGGAGGCTCAACTCAAAGCGCAGGCTTACGCAACACGACAAGCGAGGGTACCCACCAGCCGAAAAATCCAATCAAAACGTCAGGGGTGGAATCAAATCAATACTGCGAGTAGGATCAATCAACATTAGACGTGGAATTCACATTTACTTCCTCAGTGCACGTATCTGCCGTCTGTCGTCGCGCGAGAATGCTGTCAAGGGCACTGCAACGCTGCTTCCAAAAATTCTGATAGGCTACTTTTTTAACTGGTTTCAATTCGCTGTATTATTAACTGGCCCTTATTCCCCTTCCCTCCACCCTACCTAACAAGAAAGGTGCTAGGGGGAGGGAGGGAAGCTCAGAACAAAGGCCCAATAAACGTTATCCCGACCACAAACATCTCACGATGTCCGCTGAAAAAATGAAAAAACAATAAAAATAAAAATAAAAACGCCATTCATCCCACCCCAGCCTATGCAAGAACCCTAAAAGCCTCATGGTCCTGTCTACGGATTGACTCCCGCTTTGAAAAAAATAGAAATAAAAAAGCCAAGCGGAGGACGATGATTAGACGCCGGGGCGCTGACAGATGAGTAAGGAGGAAGGGAATAGAGGAAGTAAGAGGAGAGAGGGAAGAGGGATATGTGAGGAAATGATGAATAACCCCACCCCATCCAGCCTGTTTGTCGTTACGTGATGCCATCCTGTTGGTTTATGCGAGTAATCGGGAAACGAAAAAAGCGGAGAAAAGTTATACTGTTGTTGAAGGGTGATGGTGTTGATATACATTCGGAGGTTTGTCTGCCAAGGGTATTTCCGTCCGTATTTCCTCTTTTTTTTTTCCCCCCAAAGAAAAAAAAAAGTCGTCATTAAGGCATTAGTTCTTTTAAAGGAAAATCCCGGTCCGTCCAGCCTAGCTCAGCCTAGCCAGGGTGATAATTCCGATGCCCAATGCTTGCCCGGTCCAAAGTCCAAAGATAAAAAAGCGAAAGCGAAAATAGTAGGAATAAAAAGCCCAGGGAAGGCTGATGGTGTCTTTATGAACTTGCAGCTGTTCACGGTGTCTCCTCCACATCTCTCAGCCACTTCCTAACCCCCTCCCTTAAAGTACTCTCCACTTCAACCTTCTTCCGAAACATTCTCCCAAAGCCCACTCTCATTGCTTGTTCCTGCTGCTGTTGCTCTTCCCTGTTGGCACCATTGTCACACGCGACACTGCGCACGACCTGCTCTAGCGCACCAAGGACCATGTTCTTGCATTCGCCGCGTGGGATCTCAAGAGTTGGCGTCGACGTTCCCGCAAGACCTGCCATGCCAGAGTCGGCGCGCGTGATACGGCGGCCGCGGCGGCACGAACTGGAGCGGGAAGAGGTGTTGGAGTCGGGGGCCATAGAGTCGGGGGCAGTGGATGAATATTGCGGTTGGTGATACCCACTACCACAATGGCTTTGAGCAATAATTTTCTCAATGGCGTCGACTAGAGTGCCATCCATATCCATGATAGATTCCTCAATTAATTTCTCTTCGAGGTGACCGTCGAGTATCTCAATGCCGGCATTAGGTTGAAACTGAGAGTAAGGATTCCCATATTGAGAGCGGGCTGGAAGCGCAGGTTCATTGACCAGTGGCGGAGATGCAGGAGGACGAGCTGCTGCAAGCTTCACTCGCCGCTTAAGACGAAGGCGGGTAATGGAGAAATTACGAGTGTCTGCAATGAGAACAGTCGACACGTCGACCCACTTGTCGATCGGCCCGCCTTCAACGCTAGGCGTGAGTGTCGCAAGCGATGGTGTGGGTTCCGCTTTCATTGAAAGTTTGATATCTTCTTCAATACCAAGATAGGGACTGATCGCTTGTAACGCAAAATCCGAATGGTACTTCTTCAGCCATCCGGCAACATTGACAGGTGACTCTTGTTCCAAACTAGAGAATGGGCAGGCTGAGGTCTGGCCAAAACTTGAAGCACCGCCATCAAGGCTAGCAACGGACATAAATCCCGCAGTGGAAGGTGAGCTCATGGGCGAACCAAGAGAGATATTATTAAGAAAGCCGGGAAGCTGAATGTCAACGTCAATGACCCCATCATTCTCATCCACTGATAACTTGAGCGGAGATTCTAGGATCCTTCCCGGCGCAGGTATGGCCTGACTTGGAGGTGTGCCAACGATTTGTCTTGAGTCGGTACCTTGATCCAATGAAGGAACCCTTGTTCGAGTAGCTGCGTCCCCATCCAGATCATGACTATAGAGCTCTCCTTCTTCTACAGAGTCATGAGATTCCGCCACCATCTCCTCAAGCTTATTGGTCGAAGAGGTTGTTGGACTTGAGAGCTTCGTTCGTTGGACACCAGATATCCCAAGTCCCTCATCGGCAGCTGTAGTTACCACGCTAGCCTCAGTGGATGAATACCTCCGATTGCTCCAGAAGCCGCTGATTAAACTCCCCCAAAGACTGCCTGTCCCAGAATCAGTACTATGGCCACTATGATTAGTGCTGTTGTTTCGCTTTAGCGTGTGCATTAGATTAAGAGATGCCAAACTGCCGCTGCTCCCAGGACGTGGTTCGGCAGCAGTGCCCGAAGTGAATGAGTCGGTTCGGTGGGTAGAGAAATGTGGTACTGTGGTAGCAGGGGTAACAGTAGTGGTTGTCGTCGCAGATGTTGCTCCTCCGTTATTAGGAATAGGGAGGTTTTTAGACCTTATAGACGAGGTATCCGACGGGCGCCGAGAGTGGGGGCCGTTGTTGACAACCGTGGCGGAATCTTCGGGTGGACTACCGTGCAAAGATGTAGAAAACTTTGGTCCCTCTGTATGGGGATTATTCCGAGATACATTAGCTCTCTTATTAATAGTTCGTCGTAATGACTCTTTCCTCATGAAGGACGGCATAGGGGGAGACTGAGAGTATCCACGGGACGACGAAGTGAGAGGGCGGTACGGTGAGGAATTATCTCCCGAGGATATTGTTGCTGGCAAAAACGCAGACAGCAGAAAGATGAGTCGCCGAGCGGCCATCTTGTCCGTTGCGACGATGACTGTGCGACTAGGAACTGCCAGGTCTTCGTTTGAAGAGGCCCTCTGTTGCTGCTGGTGACGACGCCTATACCACGGAGGCCCGAGGGCGTCCAGCCATTCAGTGTGATTTCCGAGGAATGCTGTTAGTAGATTGAAGAAGAAAAAGTTTTGCTCCTTTCCACCAGCCCAGCGTCCCACCCATCTCGCCTCTTCTCTCCACACGCCCCACCTGCCCTGACCGGTGATGACCCTAGGTATTCTTAAACCGAGTATAACCCTAAGGCGAGCAGTCTCAACCGCTTTCTTAATAACCTCATCATCAATTAAAGCGCTAGGCCAGAGCTCGACAGTTCTACGCGTCCTAGAAATAGTGGCAGCATATTGAGGCGCTGCAAGCTCTGCCTGCCTGAGAGACTCCACGATCTGTTCCTGTGTTATTGACTGTAGCGCTGATAGTGTTCGTGTAATGACGTCCCAGTGCTGGGCAATTATTTCCATACGATCGTCGCCGTCGCTACAGACCGGAAGGGACGCCTCAAAGCCAAAGGATGGGTCAGTAAACATAGAACCCATGCGATTGTCAGACTCAAAAGATGACGAAAAGATATCATGGCCATTCGAGGAATTAGACATGCGCCGGTTATGATGCACAAGGTGCCCCGATCTGGATGATGTTCCTAACGTCGAGTGTGTAGGAGAGGGAAGCTGCAATATAAGACCAATAGCGTACATTGCGGTTCTAGGCGCTTTTGAGAGCTTCGATGGGGCAGGAGCAGTTGCACCAGTCATCCGCGGAAACGGAAAGCTATGGGTACTGCCTACAGAGTTCCCAGGTGTGGGTGCACAATCCTTGCCTTCAAGAGTCGGAGCAGGTTGGATGGAGATGGAGAATAGCCTCGTAATTAGAACTGTCTTCCTCTCACTTGCTTTGGCAAATGGGTTCGATGTATTCGCAGGCCTCGTCCCAGGAGGTGGGTTGCCAGGTGTGTAGGACTGAGCGAGATGACTCCTCCTCCGACCTTCTGCTCGCCCAAAGGAACCTTGGCCATCGCCAATGATGGGACTCGTATTCGGGCCCTTTGATGGAGTCTTTCCCACAGTTGGAATAATGTGGACCTTTGTGCTTGAACCCTTGTAGCTCAGCGGCGCCGCACCAAACATGCAGTCTGTCAGGACCTTAATCTCATCTTCCGGTTTAATGAAGCCAGTATGCTGGTTCTGATATACGTCCGCAGGGTTCGAAGTGGGCAGCGTGCCCCGCCGCCTTGCCCGAAGGAAACCCGCACTAGCAATACCGGCTGATGAGAGAGGTTGGGAATGGTCAGGCGTACAGAACGCGGTATGAGGCTTCGGAGACGTCGCCGGCGAGGGATTAGAATCGTAGAGAACAACTTTCCCCTGCGATCCCGTGGCATCCTGTGCAATCAGAATGCGAACGTCACGCGGGGATTCCAAGTCAAGATCTCCATAGCAGTCAAAGCCGCTCGCCGAGGCGCCTGTCGGGGACGATGCGCCACCCGACAGAGGGTAGAGGTGGCCGTGAGGCTGGTGCAAGAGACTGGCGTCTGGAAAGAGGAGGTTACGCGTGTGTATATCCTCCTGGACGGACTCGAGCGAGTGTGTTGGCCGTGTCGACGAATGCGCGCCGTGCAGAGCCGGATTGAGCGACGAAGCCGCGGTCGAGAGCAAGCGTCCCAACATCGTTGCGCAGCGGAGAAGACGATGCGCTCTGTCAGGCTGTCTTATGAATTGAAACCGGCTGCGTCGGCGAGCTGTCTCGTGCCCGGGCCGGCGGAGCGTGGTGGATGATCTGATGACAAGCGGGCACCTCAATAGCGTCTAGCTATGCCGCGAGAAGCCATGCGCAGCCATGGCCGAGATGTCCGAGAGATGCCAGAGTACGATTGCCTGATGCGGACATGGAACAGAGGCGACGAAGCATGCGGTGATATGGGAAGGATGGGAAGGATGGGGGGGGGCGTGTGTGGTGGGATGGCAGGAACGTGAGTGTGTGTCAAAGTCGAAACACCGGGTTCGGGTTGTGCGAAGTCACAGGAAGTGGGCGCGCGCGGATGGGGATGTGCTTAGGGTTGGCCTCGACACGCAGTGAATTGGCGGTGAGATGCACGGTACCTCTTTGTTCCGCCTCACCAGCCTCACCAGCCGGAGCAACGCGCAAAAAGCAACAACACCATGGACGCCCGCCCGCACAGGCATCTGAATCCTCCGCGGTGTTGCCGTGGGTTGGGCTTGCTTCTTTTCCCCCGGCTCAGTTGCCGTTGCAGAGCAGCAGCACAGCGCGTCTGTCTGGTCTGTGGACGTCCTGTGAACACCCTGTGAACGACCTGTGAACGACCTGTGAACCAACGTCCTGTGGACGTCCTGCTGCTCCAGCACTGACGTGATAGTGACGAGTCGATGCTACTCGATGCTACTCTTCCCATGTCTGGGCCTCCACACCCAGTCCTGTCCAGTCCAGTCCAGTCCTGTCCTGCGTGTCCTATCCTGTCCTGTCCTGTCCTGTCCCGCAGACAGCAGCAGCCAGAAGAAAACCAGTCCCTTCTCCTTTTTTTCTCCTGTTTTTGTGCAACACGCACTCTTTCGCGCATAAGGCATGAGGCGCGCGATGAGGATATTCTTGGGGTCGTCGCATGCAGGCCCCTCCCTCTCCTTCTCTCTCTCTCCCCCAACCAAGAGACGTAATTCCAAAGTCAACCACCGCACCTCAACAATAAAACCCCCCCCCATAGGCCCAAGCAAATCCACAAGCGGCCCAAACAAAATCCGAAAAATGTCCATGTCCTACGCGTACTTACCGACCCAACCAAATCTACTGGCGATGGTACTGTTACGCACTCCAATAAAAATAAAAAAAAAACACCCAAAGAGATCACAAACTATGCCCAAGCAGACAAAACAAAGCAAATAAATCAAGTAAATAAACATAAAAACCAAAAATTTAAACCCCCCCCCCCCACACCCCACCGATTACTTCCCCTCAGTGTAGAAAAACAGAAAGAACAAAACCAAATAAAACCTTTCGCGCTAAATAAAAAAAAACAAAAATAAAAATAAAATGATATATATATATATATATATGCAAAAAAAAAAAAAAAAAAAAAAAAGGCAGTAACTTTTATTATTACCTTTATTTTTATTTTATCATATTTTTTATTTAATTTTTATCCTCAATTTTAATTTTTTTATTTTTTAAATAAATTCCCGACCTGCCAACACCCACCCACCACCACACACCACACCCAACCTTTTGTCTCGTCTTTCCCCCCCCTCAATCTCCTCTTCTCCACCCCTCCATCTCCTCTCTTCTTCCCAGCACCCTGATCCCCGGGTACACGGTTTCAAACCTTCACTCCGACTAACAAAGAAAAAGAAAGAAAACAAAAAAAAAACTCCCGGTTCCGCGCTGTACTACTAGTAAGTGTGTGGCGTTTCGGCTCGGGCGTTTGGGTCCACAGCACCACGTTTCTGCCTAAAGCAAAATTCCCCATATTTTATTTTTCTTCTCGTCTTCTTGCACGCTAACTAGCTACTAGTACACACACTAGTTGTCCCTCCCGCCGCTTGCAACACCCTCATCTCCGCCGGCCTACTAGTATGTACGCAGTTCAAGCACTATGCAGTCCGTACAGATGCTTCACTCGAAAAAAAAGAAAGCACCAAAGGCATCTCCAGTAACCATGTCCGCGGGTCGTGGAAGATCTACATCCGTCCCCCATCTCATTTCTTATCTACAAAGCATGAGACAGAACAAAAAAAAAAAATATGATAAGGGCGCCCTGGTTGGTAAAAAGCAACAAACTCACACACTCACCACACATGCCCTCCCAATAGCTATCTACTACATAGCATGTGCTACAAAATTATGCCGTAACGCCACTTCTTCTCCCCAATGCCCAGGAGCTCAAGTATCCCGTGGACAAGAGATCCCACGGCGGTGTGACTTTCCGACTCAGACGGCACGGGAGCCGGCACGCGAGCCGGCACAGTGTCCGCCACAATGACTAGCACCACTGGTGTCTCAGACGCACTGGCATCAGCATCCGACACTGGAGACGACGCTGTTGCCGTGGTAATGGGATTCAAAGATTGAACCAGATTGGAGACTATTGGTTTGGGAATCCCAGTGGGTGCTAAGCAATTCCGCAGTTCTGCAAGAGCCGCGTCAGCTTTGATAATATCGGCAGCCTAGGTAGTCTTTGTCAGCTCATGAGTGCTTTCAAAATCGCTAGAGTGTTCTCGGCACCATTCGTATTTTCAAAGATCTTCAATACTAACGTACATGCGAAGAACGAAAATATAAAATTGAACGTACCTTTTCTGCAACAGCGTATACCGTCGCTTGTAGATGAGCAGCAGGAATAAGGGGGAAGATCCCCGCATCAACAACTCTTAGGTTCTGCGTTCCCCAAACAACCAAGTGGGAGTCCACAACACCACCTTTCTCAAGTGGTAACATAGCACAAGTTCCACTTGGGTGAAACTCTGTGCGGATCCCATTCTTGATGACTTCCATAAGAGAACTGTCGTCGGCGTCTATCGGTGGCACAAACTGAGCCGGTTGTAGTTCCACCATTGGCGGTGTAGACAATATCTTGCGATTGAACTTCAAAGCCTCTACTAAAATTAGGAGGTCAATTGGGTTTGAGCCATATCGAGGATCAATGATCGGGTCTCTAAATGGATCAGATGAGCCAATCTCGACGGTTCCCCGCGAAAATGGATGCATAATTGAAACGGTAAGGCTACCAATGTTGTTGTTGATAATTTCATAAGCACCTACACTGTCCGAGGACAGTAACCTAACGAGAGCACTTTTCTGATCAGAAAAGCCCGCAACAACAGTTTTGTCTAAATTGGCGACGAGGTATTGGTTGGCCGATTGATTGCATGCAGAATGTAGTATATCCGTGGATATATTCGTAATTGATGAAAGGGAGGGAAAGGCAACTCCGTTAGGGGAACCGGCTGTCCATGGCCCTAAAATAGTAGTTAGCATCTCCCTAATCTCTAATCATGAGTACTACGTGCCAGTCTTGTTAGTGTAATATTCGGTACGCGCTGCAGAATTATATGTTGCGTTTCTAATGAGGTCCGCGGGAGAAACGCTAACGTTATTGTCTATACTCCGTTAAACCTTCATAATGGCACCGTGCGTCTACGCAACACCCACATGGATAGAAGGTTCCCACAAGGTAATGATCCTGGAGGTTATTACCCACGCCTGGCAAATCTATGGCTACGGGGATGTCGTACTTATCCAGCAGAAGCTTAGGTCCAATCCCTGAGAGCTGAAGCAGTTGGACCGAGTGGAGAGCTCCAGCAGCCACAATAACTTCGATATTAGCTCTGACTGTCTTCCTGGAGGCGGTTTCATTTGCGGAAAACTACTTAGCTAGTTAGCATTAGAAGGACAAATGCACGGTTTGGGGCAAGATTGCGCACTTCAACCCCAGTAGCCCTAAGTCCACGGCTTAGGGGTAGAGTGTTTCCACTTCCAGTAGCTCTGTCCAGCAGAACCCGTGTTACGTGTTGCCCCGTAGCAACATAGAGATTAGGCCGGCTCAAATACGGATCATAGTAAGCACGCCTAGCGTCAGATCGAGTTTGATTTTCCGGGTGTAGGTCAGTAGGGATAAAACAGGCACGACCGGAGGTCCCATCGCCCGGGTCTAAGGCCGTGGGCACACCAAGAAAGTTCAGGGCCCTGAAGAAATTTCCTAAATTTGCAGGCAGTAAATAAATGAATGTACCTAATTAGCGTCTACAAGCTATAAATGAAAACTCACTGGTCTGGTTGTAAAAGAACTTTGGATAGCTAACGTGTACCGGTCCGTCTCGCCCATGTTTAGTAGGGTTATAATGAATGGAAAACTCTTGGGCAATCACTTTCGAAAAGACAGGAGTGTAGTTCTCGCTCTATCGCCTAGTTAGGCGCCCAGTAGACTTTCCGGATAGCGGGAAGCATGGAACCTTGATGAAATATGGTAGCAGCCCATCCCATCCCCACCCAGGATTCCCGAATGCTTCCCAAGCGTTATAGTCGTTGGCCCCACCGCGGTTCCAGCACATAGCGTTGAGAATACTCCCTCCACCGAGGACTTTCCCCTGAGGCATAGGCCTGTTCACATTATCGAGGAACATCTGCGGCACAGTAGATAGATTCCAGTCATATTGACTACCAATGTCGGAACCGACAAATTGAGGAACTTGTATATACTCCTCGTAATTATCGCTGGGTTTAGTGAATTAAATAAGTTAGTCAGTAGCAAAATGGTGGAGCTGCAAACCCAGGTAAACAGACGGATTGCCAGCCTCTAGGACAAGAATCGACCCTATAACAGGTTGTGAGTTCGGCTGGAAAAGGCAACGGAAGTGGTACTCATGGATTTACTATCGGGATCTTCAGACAGCCTGTTTGCAACCACCAGGCCACTGATGCCACCACCGACAATGACGTAATCGTAAGAAGGGAGAAGCACCACAGGCGCGTTAGGGTCGTGAAAATCAATTCCCCAAACGAAGGACGAGCAACACAACAGAGCGGCCAAGAAAGCAACGAAGCTGTGTGACATTATATCATGGGGGACTTGGTCCTGCACACAGCCTAGATGTAGAGCACAGTGTTGCGGAGAGGAAAAGCGCAGCTTTGGCTGTTGTCTCAGAATGGGAAAGAGCAAACCGGGACATCGCTGGATGGGAATAAATAAATGTATGGACGGATTATATGCAAAATTGCTCCGGGGAGCAAACCCGGTTTCCACATATCTTAGTGAGTATGGAATGAGGAGTAGCTGTGGTTGAACGAGAGGCGGGCCTTCCGTGCTTAGGAGTCAGATAGATCTCGGTTTATGGAAGGAGGATCTGGCAAGCTGTCTCTTCCGTGTCACAGTCAGGTTGCATCTCCAAGAGTCGTTGAGTCATGGCAGGATCCTAACCATTCTTCCCAAGAGTCTCTCCAAACCGATATAGTGATATAGTAGCTATAAATAAAGAAATAAAACAGGCTAGCTGCTATTTGCTCGAGCTTTATTCGGATGGACTCTGTGATACATACATGTAGAATGCGACCTTAGTTCCTCCCACGTGACCATGATGATGGCGCTTTATTGAATGGCCAACATTTGACGTCCACTATATACCACAACAGAGCCTTTGAAATGACACTCGGTTTTGCTGGCATCACAACAACACGTGAGTCAGATTCACGCTACGTACCACTCAGTGGCTTAGTAGCTTAGATTAGCGGATCGAACCCCAACCCCAAACACTCGACAGCCTGAAGGGACTGGGGCTCTTCAAGCCCCTCAGCGGGAGTAGCAAATATAATACTACATCGACTCCCGGCTGAATTTCTGCAGTTCATTCCTTGTGAGGCTTTCAGATCTCCAGAAATCGGTATCCCCAACCGTCAGGATGGTTTCACATTCCCCTTAGGTTCTCCTCAACTCCAAGTTATCTAAATTTTGAACGCTTTAGACGGTTCTTTCCTGTGTCCAAGCGTACCTTCTCAATTTCTCCACCCCCATCTACACTAGGGCTCTCACTACGAAAGTAGGTCCTTCTAACATTCCAAATGGGTCTCCAACAACACCCTCTAAATTCAAACTATCCAGAGATTGCATAAAAATCATGAGCCGAATAGATTTGCCACCATTCCTTGCGAATACATGGCGATTTCACCAGGGCGACGTTACACAGGAGTTTGATAGCTTTATCCGGGAATCGCATTGGACAGTATCTGATCTCGTCCAAACGCAAATACACCATCACAGTGAAGCTTACAGAAAACATCTCGAAGAGCAGGGGCTCTCCTATCGAGCGCATGGACGAGCTTCCGCAGGCACCGGAGCTGCGTCTCTGTTGTCTACTACTGCAGCGCGACTGATCGGGCTATTGGAGTCTTCAGACAACTTCCTACTTGACGTTCAGACCCTCGCAAGGAACCTAAACTCGTCGACGCTTCTTGTGATCCTTAGGGATCCACGCCTGCCCTACGTTGCGCTGCGTTCGTTCATGAAACTTCCAGCCAACTGTGGGCCGGCTAATGCAGCAGAGACTGCTAAATCGAGTATTGACATAGACGAAGCCATTCTCGCCAACGAAGGCTACATCCGGTCTAGGGGTAATGAGAGGAATAAGGACGGGAAGGGATTAGTCCGCCTATCAGATGCCGAAGCAATCTTCGGCGACTCGACGGTGAAGCGGGACTCATTTACCCAGGAGCTCGTTCGTGTAGTTGTCCGCAAGCAGCCACCGAAAGGGGGATTTGAGTTCTTCGATGCAAAGCGTCCGCAATCGCTAGAAATCCAACCCAGCACAGAAGCTTTTATTTCCACCTTTAATCGCATCACAGGTGGTATCCTCCGCGGTTTGAACTGGGACAATGTTCTTGTCGCTGGCGGGATGGTTCTGACCTCACTCCTGCATGTGGACCCTGTAAGAGACGGGGATCCCAGGGTTAAAGATTGTGATATTGACATGTACATCTACGGATTGACACCGAGCGAAGCCAACGAGAAGGTTAAGGAGGTCTACAGGGTTTGGGCTAGAAACCTCCATACCAACAATGAGCAAAAACTTGTGGTTAAAAACTCAAAGACTATAACTTTCTTAGCTAGTTACCCTAACCGCCGAATCCAAATCATCCTCAAATCTCTATCATCTCCTACGGCAGCCCTTCTCAACTTTGACCTTGACGCGTGCGCTCTGGGGTTCGACGGCACAGATGTGCTTATGCTTCCCCGATGTGCTAGAGCTCTAGAGACAGGTTATTCTACGTTCACAATGGATCTCATTTGGGGCCACCACCTCAGAGATCGCCGTTCTACACAAGATATACGTGTATTCAAGTATGCCACCCGCGGCTTCGGGATCCGGATTCTACCATCCTATGTAAAGTCACTGGAGGTAGACTATTACAAACATGAGACGCACCCACCAGGGCACGAACCCCAACGATCGAAGAAAGTCGAGCACAAAATCGAAGCACCCGAACCAGGTCTGAAGATTCTGAAGCGGATCGCATATCGAGCAAAAGACATGGTCCACCGTTTTTATTACGGTACGCAACCTCTACCGCGCAAACCCGGGCGGTTGGACGATGAGGAATGGGATGGGTTGGGAGAGGCAGACCCAATACTAGTGGGAGAGCCAGGCGGAGACAAAGCGATGAAGGTAGTCCCCACGATCTCTATCAGCGACCTCGATACCCGGGATCTGCATCGTAACCTACCCGACGGGCGACGGGGCGTAGGGGGATTTGAGATTTGGATGAGGCATCACGAAGCCTGGAGGCTGGATGCAGAGAAGATGGCCAGGTCTGTTTGATAGACCTCACGACCTCCTATTTCTCGGGAAGTGGGCTTATCGTTATTCTAGACTAGACCTGGATTCACTGGCAAGCACGGCGTACGATAGCGATATGTATGATGACCTTCCAGAATACCGCTGGGACGAATCCTTCAATACTCGGGATTTCACTACGGAGATAGACAACCATAATAATGAGCTCTTTGAAGTGCTGAGAGAGAATATCTGTGACAGGCTACACATTCCTTTCCACACTAGTGGTTGTATGTCGCCAACCCTACTGAACAGAGCGATAGATCTTGACTAACTAGGGTTCTCATTTAGGGAGAGGCTATTTGACTCGTAGGATCCGTCGCCAAGTCTATGGTTCCGATATCGATTCAGTCTTTGGGAAGCAGATTACCATTCCTATTGATATCCCCTTTAAGCTTGAAGATTACATTTCGTCTCTCGTCAACCCCATTCTAGAAGAGAAGGATATTCACAATGGTAACGAGGGTGAGAGGCGCTTACTACTCCCGGTTCACCAAGTAGGGATGGGGATAGGTATCATTCCGGAGCTTTACGATTCCCCTACTGAAGGAAACCTACGATACCTGGTTATTGGAAATGAGCTAATGTGGGCCGGTATTGACCGTAGCATTGACGAGTGCGTACCACACACCACTGTGGTAAGAGTAGACAGGCTTACGTGTGCTGATTTCGCGTACAGGGTTCTCGAAGCCCTACAGAGCCTCTTTCGCTGGGGGCTAAAACCTTCGTATGCTCGGGAGTCACTCCTATATCTCGCCCTGGCCTTCCGTCGTCGAATTCCTCAAGCTCTAGACCTCGGTCCTCTCCCAATGCCACCAAGCATCGACGACACTGATGAGGAAAACGGTATCCCTACCCCACCAACAGCGGTGGCAAAGCCAGAACCTCCACATCTACTCATCAAACCCACCATTCTCAAGACCATCGGCGTCCTCGGTGAGTACGAAGCCAGATTATTCCAACAATGGGCATTGCATGTCGCATGGAGCATTTACCAAAACCACCCGGTACCGGATGACACACTGTACGATGAAGACGCGAATAACATCACGCCACCCGATGAGCTGTTTTGGAGAGATGGGATGGAGGGGACAGGGCAGGTTGAGTGGGGAGACGCGACGACTGAGAAGGCGGCTAGGGGTCCACTCCCGAGGAGCAGGAGAACGGATACCCGGTTAGGGTATTCTGCATAGAATGTTTATGTGACGGTGGGAGAGCTTCCTAACGATGGGCAAGTCGACGAGCCATCTGTTGAGCCAATAGCATTGGTTAACTCGATGACGTTAGTTTTAATTGAATAATACCACTTTTGTTTTTTTTTTCTTTTTTTTCTACCTCCGAAGGTAAAGTGACAAAAAATAAATAAAAAATAAAAAAATTAGTGCCGAACAAATTTAATTTAATCCGTTTGATGCGGGTTGTGGGATGTGCCCAAGGGATTATTATTATCTTTATTACTAACAAACGTAGCCTCGTCTTTTTTTTTTATTTTTAAATCTTTTTTTTTAAATTTTTTTTATATATATATTTATTTATTTTAAAAAATAAAAAATAAAAAAAAAAATATAGACATTTGGGGGTTTTTACTTGGGATAGATAGATAGATAGATAGATAGATAGATAATGATAAGTAACCGAAAAATAATAATAATAATAAAAAATTTTTTTTTTTTTCTTTCTTTTCCTTCCCCCTCCCTCTCCCTTTATATATATATATATATGTAAAATCGCTCTCTCCCGACCTTCTTCCCCCTTTTTTTTTTTTTATTTAACCATCCTCCTCCTCCTCCTCCTACTTCTCTTCCCTCTTCGGGGGAATTTGGTATGAAGAAAGAAGAAGAAGGAGAAGAAGAAGGAGGAGGAGGAAGAGGAAGGGGAATGGATCATTATGAAAAATGGAAATGAAAATGAAAAAAAGGACCGAGGAAATATATAAAAAATAAATTTTCGAGTGCGGTGGAAAATAGATTTGGAGGGGAAGGGCGGTTTAGGGGGGGGAGGGGGAGGGGGGGGGGGGGGGGGGAAAGGGCGCGTCGCGG
>JAJDFF020000123.1:0-86763 GCA_021527025.2 Geoglossum cookeanum
GTTTGTGAGGGAGGTGGGGGGGTGGGGGGTTTCTGGCAGGGTGGTAGGGTGAGCGTGGGGTGTGTGGGATGTTGTGGGGGGGGGGGGGGGGGGGGGGGGGGGGGGGGGGATTCTGGGAGTCAAGTGTTCTGCGGAAAGAGTGAAATCGACGAGAAGTCAAAAGATTTCGCACTTTTTTCTGCTAGAAGTTTTTACCTCAAAGATCTCGGGGGAAAGGCAAGGAGAGTATACAGGATAATCACCACCAGGGACTTGGCATATCAACAAGTTTGTTTATGTTATCAGTCAGAGTGGTTACCCCGGGGGAGGGGGAAGAGGGGGAGGGAGGAGGAGAAGGAGAAGGAGGGGAGGAGAGATAAAGAGTGGGGGGGGGGAAGTATTGGTTCGGGAGTTTTGCCTTTGCAGTGGATCACAAGGAGGCTTATGATTTCTTCACACTTGATAACCTGTGTCAACCAAATATCTTTGCTATAACCAACCCCAATGTTCTATTCTAGCAAATACGAAATTTGCAGGTCATTTTTTCCCAATGTAATTTAATTTTATTTAGCTCTCAGAACTCGTTTTTTTTTTCCAGAGTACAAATAAAACTGTATAGAGTATGTTGAAATATTAGAGAATTAAAATAAAATAAAATAAATAAAATAAAATAAATAAAAAAGAAAAACCCGGCCCTACAAGGAGGGAGACGAATGAATGTTCGACGTCATTGATCACATATCAAATCGGATGAGTGCGCAATATTCCGTTTCACCTGTGCGTGTGTGTGTGTGTGTGAGGGAGAGAGTGAGCGGGGGAGCGAGAGAGAGAGAGATCCTCATACCGTAAGACGAAAGAAAAAGAAAGAAAAAAAAAAGGAAAAAAGGAAAAAAGGGGCGGGCCGGGGCAGGCAGGCGGGCAGGGGGGGGTGTAATCATCGAAAGCGTAAAACAAAAAAAAATAAAAAATAAAAAAAAAAAGACAGACGAAAGACAAACCACGTTTCTCCCTCTTTCTCTATCTCTCTCCGCAAAAATGACGAGAGCGGGGAGAAGAAGAAGAAGGAAGGAGGGAAGGAAGCGAGCGAGCGAGCGAGCGAGTTTTGATCGAGAAAGGGAAGGGAAAAAGTGTAATAGTAAAAAAGTAAAAAGTAAAAAAGTAAAAAAGTAGGCCCCCACAATGAAAAAGGGAAAGGGAAAAAAAATAAAATAAAAAATAAAAAATAAAAAATAAAAAATAAAAAATAAAAAATAAAATAAAAAAATTTTTTTTTTTGATGTTGGGTTGGATTGGATTGGATTGGGTTGGTGAATGAATGAGAGATGGGAGATGGGATGGGGATGGGGGATGGGGGATGGGAGAAGAAGAGAGTGAGTGAGTGAGTTTGGGTCGGTTTCATTGTTTCTCTCTCTCGCCTTATTATTATTATTATTATTATTATTATTTTATTTTACCCTACTTTGGGAAAAAAAAAAAAAAAAAAAAAAAAAAAGAAGAGGGGGGGGGGGGGAATATAAAATAAAAAAAAAATAAATGTGAGTCTGTCTTTTCTTATCCTATATTATTTTATTTTATTTTTTTTGGGCGGCAATACACGTTGGGCGCAAGTCGAGAGACAGAAGAGACAGAAGAGACAGAAGAGACAAGAGACAAGAGACAGCGACGGAAACAGAAAAAGAGAAAGAAAGAAAGAAAGAAAGCGAGTTGATGAGACATGGGGTTTTTGTTTTTCTTTTGTCTCGTTTCGTTTCGTTTCGTTTCGTATCGTCTCGTCTTGTCTTGTCTCTTTTTGCTTGTTTTTTGCGGCGGTATTGTTTTATTCATTCATTGTAAGGTATGTGATGGGTGTGTGGTGGTGGGGCTGTGGGGGGGGAGGGGGCTGTGGGGCTGTGGGGAAGAAGAAGAAGAATGGCTACTACTAGAGAGAGGTTGGGAAGGAGGAGGAAAAAGGAAGAAAATGGTGGGAAAGTAACGGATACTACCGACAACAACAACACCTACTTCTCGAAAAGGCGGTTTGTTGAAAATCGGGGAAAAGGTAGGTAGGTAGGTGGTTGCGTGCGTGCGTGTGAACTTGCAAGAGGGAACATTCATTCATTCGTTTGGTTCCCTAACCCTCCGTTCTTCCTCTTCTTCCTCTTCTTTTTCCCACCCTCAAAAGAAAGAAAGAAAGAAAGAAAAAAAAAAAAAAGCCGGTTTCTCCCTATCGTAAGGCCAAGTCACATTTAGAACCGCCGCCAACCACCAAAACACAAAACACAAAACACAAAACAATACACAGCACAGCAGCACTGCACCGCACTGCACCGCACCACACCGCACTCCACCGCATTCCACCGCACTACAGTGTTTTATCTATCCAAGTATTAGGAAAAAAGTTCCACAAACACGTGACGGAAGGTTTCAAAAAGCGACTTTTTTTTTTTTTTTTCTTTTTGGTTCACTTTTTCTTTCGGTTGAGGAAGAAAAAACACAGCCTCACGATTGATGAAATCGGGGGCGCGCGGGCGGGCGGCCGGGGGGGAGGGGGAGGGAGTCTTGGTTAGCCACCTTCTTCTAGAAGAGAGAAGGAGGGAAAAAAAAAAAAAAAAAAAAAAAAGGAAAGAAAGAAAGAAAGAAAAAAGTTTAAATTTGTCGGTGGTGATGATGATGATGATGATGATGATGAGTTGGATGACAGACATGACAGACAGACACATGGCGCACACGCGGGCGGCGGAGGAGGAGGGTGGGGGGGGGGGAGGAAAAAAGCGGGCAGTGCGGGTTTTTCTTTTCGTTCTTGTTTTTCGCATCGTAGCTAAGCTAGCTAGCTAGCTAGACAGCAGAGAAACAGCGCCCTTTGAATTTTAAAAAAGAAAGAAATAAAAATAAAATAAAAATAAAATAAAAATAAAAATAAATAAAATAAAAAAAAATTAATAAATTGAATAAATAAATAATAGTAATAATAATAATAAAATAAAAAAATAAATAATAGTAATAATAATAATAATAATATATACAATATAATAATAAATATACTGGATCACCACCATAAAACTTACTATAACTAAACTAAACTAAACTAAACTACATGTGCAAAACAACAACAACAACAACCCTCTCTCTTTATTTTATCCCTCTGCTTTCCCTTCTCTTCCCTCAGACTTTCTTTGCACACACCAAAGCCAAGCCAAGCCAAGCCAAGCCAAGCCAAGCCAAGCCGAAGTCGAGAGCCCGATATTAGCTAAGCCGCACAGTGCAGTGCAGCGCAGCACAGCGTAGGGTGGGGCATCCCTTCTCTCCCTCTTTCTCTCTCTCATTCTCTTTTGTTCTTTCTTTCTTTCTTTCTTTCTTCCCCGCTTACCCGCCAAAAGCCACGTCACGTCACGTCACGCCACGCCACGCCAGGCAACCGACGCGAAAAAAAAAATAAAAAAAAAAAAAATAAATAGATCGAGGCTTTTTTATTTATTTATTTTTTTTTATTTTTTTTTATTTTTTATTTATTTTATTTATTTTATCTTGGCATGAATGAGGGGTGAGGTGAAGGGGGGGGTGAAGGTTGAGAATGGGATTGGGTTGGGTTGGGTTGCGGAAAAAAAGATGGGACGAGACGAAGGATTAAGGATTATTAGGATTAAGGATTAAGGATTAAGGATTTAGAGGGATTAATTAGGCTGGCTGGCTAGCTGGCTAGCTGGCTGGCTGGCTGTGGATTTGAACCTGTGTGTGTGGGATGTGTGGGAGTGTGTGTGTGTGTGCGTGTGGGTGTTGTGTGTGTGTGTGTGTGTGTGTGGGCGCGCACCCGTGTGGGAGTGAGAAAGTGAGAAAGTGAAAAGTGAGCGTGTGTGTCGGTTTTCGGTATCGGTAAAACGAATAAACTCTTTTTTTATTTTTATTTTTATTTTCTATATATATATATATATATTTATTTATTTTGTTTATTTGATTTATTTAATTTTGATTTATTTAATTTTATTTGATTTATTTAATTTGTTTATTTATTTAATTTGTTTATTTAATCTATTTAATTAATTAATTTTTATTCATTTATTTATTATTATAATTTTTTTATTATTGTGTGTGTGTATGTGAGTGTGAGTGTGAGTGTAAGAGAGATAGAGAGAGAGAGAGAGAGTGTGTGTGTGTATGTGTGGGGCTGTGGGTTTATTGGTATCATCACTATTTATTTATTTATTTATTTATTTATTTGTATGTGTGTGTGTGTGAGAAAAAAAAAAATCGAGAAAAAGGCTTTGGTCTGGTTTTTGAGCATTGCGCATGTGTGTGGTGTGTGTGTGTGTGTGTGTGTGGTGTGTGTGTGGTGTGTGTGTGGTGTGGTGGGGCTGCTTGATTGTGTGGGTTTCACAGTCTGACATTTTCGAGACGAGAAAAAAAAAGAGATAGAGAGAGAGAGAGGTAGGGTAGGGGTGGTAAGAGCATAAACCTGGCCAAGGCGACAAGGAACATTAAAAAAAAAAAAAAAAAAAAAGAGGCTAATAAGCAGGGTATGTTTCGTTTCCCTATGCTCGGGGAATGGGTTTTATTTCCCGTGGGCTGTGCTAGAAGAGGGGGCCAAAGCAAACCCAGGTCACTTTGGCTCGGCATAATCCCCCGTCCCCCGCAGTAGTCTAGTCTAGTCAGTCACTCGTCCCAGTCATCGTCGTCGCCTTCGTCGTTGGGTTTTGTGTCCCTGTGTTTGTAATGCACTGGGTCACCTTCTGCCTGGCGGGGGATTCGGTAATCATTCGCCTGGATGGCCCCGACGTCGACTAGAAGTCTAGAGAAGTCTTTCGACGAAAGGGGTCAGTCAGCATCAGGCCTTCGCCCAAGGGGAAGGGAGGGGAGGGGAGGGGAAAGGAGGGTTGTTTTGTGTCGATCGAGCGATTTTCATTCTATCGCGCCCCACTCAGCCCCTCGCAATCTTTTGAAAATGCCATCAAGGGGGGTGGATCACTGCCATTTGGATAGATCGGAGATGAGAGATAATAATGAAAAATGGAAGTGGGACTAACCCTCTGTGCTTGTTCGGTCTCCATGAAATTGCTTCAACGTGATAATCTGCCGGATAATCTCTCCATTATGGTAAACTAGTATTGTTGGGCAGTTCCTCTCTGGGTAGCCTTCAATGCACAAGTCCCCTCTGATCTCACAGAATTTGACGTCTCCGAATTTCCGTGCCAGTTCCCTCCAGATCTCCGTCAGCAGCCTGGATTCGATATTGGTGCCTAAGGCAGAAGTGAGATGAACCAGTACGAAAGCTAGATTAGATGCTTCCGTCACGTCCCGGGAGTAATCCGGCTTCTGCAGCGGATAGACTTGCCCGTAAAGTGAGGCCTTTGTGATTGTGGAGAGCTCTTCTAAGCGTTGCTTCCTGCGCCAAAGGCGGTAAGCCGTTTGGGATGCAATGTGTGTACGTTATGTGCATACGATCGAGGGCATGTGGACAACAACTCACCGGTATTTCTCGAGGAACTCTTCGTCCTCTTCATCCTCTAGCTCGTCTAGCTCATCAAGGTCTTTGCCCTCTAATCTTCTCTCATGCACTAGCCGTCGTCCTTCAAGTATGGCTTCCTCGATTATCGGCGTTGGTGAAGGGGGTTTCTCTGGTATTATCCCATGTTTCCTTAAAATATCGTTCCTAGAAATTTTCGTTTTTTTTTTTTAGTAATCACCGTGGAAATTTTATTTGGGATGGGCAAACGCACCATTCCGTGTCAGCGTTGGGGTTGTCTACGGGGACGTTTACTGGTATGTCCATTGTGAAGGGTAGTCAAGTCAAAAGAAGAAGAGCCATTTGCTTGCATTCTTCTTGTTTTGGGTCATGCAGCTTTGCTCTTGGCTGCCTGTATGGAGAAGGTCATGTGACATCTTGATTCGTTACACTTTTGTGGGATCACCGTAAGTCGTGACTTCTGCTCGCACCGAGAATATCTGCCAGCTTCGGTTCTTAGGGATTGGGCCAATATGAGCGTGAGTTACAGCAAGAAGGACGAGGATGCGGATACGGCGATCATGAAAGTAGACAGGACATCGGTTTTCCAGGAGGGTTAGTAAATGTGTTGGCTGGTGTTTCCGGTCCATCATTTGTATCTGATATTGTTCCCGTAGCTCACATCCGTGAACCACAGCTCGTCTCTTCAATTCATCCCCTATATCACCAAGAAGATGTCGGATACTCCTTACCAAAATTGCCCTCCTCCTCTTCACGGGGGAGAGGTTCCCTACCAATGAAGCCACGTCACTCTTCTTTGGCATATCGAAACTCTTCCAGAACAAGGACCCAAGTCTACGGCAGATGGTATATCTTATCATAAAAGAGCTAGCTGGTTCTGCTGAGGATGTTATTATGGTTACCAGTAGTATTATGAAGGATACCTCTGTTGGGAACGATGTGTTGTATCGGGCAAATGCCATACGGGCATTGTGCCGAATTATAGATGTGGGTGTATTGAGTGGATAACGAAAGCGGCTTGGATATTCCCCTGCTTACTTGGGTACTTAACTGCAGGCTACGACCGTACAGGCAATTGAACGTCTTATAAAAACGGCAATTGTGGATAAAACCCCCTCCATCTCCTCCGCGGCTCTTGTGTCCTCTTACCATTTACTTCCGGTTGCTCGGGACGTCGTCCGGAGGTGGCAGAGCGAAACCCAAGAAGCCGCTTCTTCTAGCAAGTCATCGAGTGGATTTTCACTTGGCTTCTCCGCTGGCAGTTCTCATAGTTCCATTGGTGCTTCAAATACAAGCTATATGACGCAATATCACGCAATTGGGCTGCTATATCAGATGCGCTGCCATGACCGTATGGCTTTGGTTAAGATGGTCCAACAGTATGGTACCCCGGGCGCCGTCAGGAGCCCAGTAGCGATTGTTCTCCTGGTGAGATTAGCAGCAAAGTTGGCGGAGGAAGATCAGAGCCTTCGCAAGCCGATGATGCAGCTCTTGGACGGCTGGTTACGCCATAAGAGCGAGATGGTCAACTTTGAGGCGGCAAAGGCAATCTGTGACATGAGGGATGTGTCCGACGCAGAAGTCGTCCAGGCGGTCCATGTTCTTCAATTGTTCCTGACTTCGCCAAGGGCCGTCACTAAATTCGCTGCCATTCGGATACTTCATAATTTCGCATCCTTCCGCCCTCAGGCTGTCCACTCGTGCAACATCGACATTGAAATGCTTATCACGAGTAGCAATCGCTCTATTGCCACTTTCGCCATTACAACTCTGCTCAAGACTGGTAATGAATCTAGTGTGGATAGGCTTATGAAACAGATCTCAGGATTTATGGCTGATATTACGGATGAATTCAAGATTACTATTGTGGAAGCTATTAGGACATTGTGTTTGAAGTTTCCAAACAAGCAGGCTGGTATGCTGGCGTTCTTGAGCGGTGTCTTGCGGGATGAGGGCGGCTATGCGTTTAAAAAAGCTGTTGTTGAGAGCATGTTTGATCTGATTAAGTTTGTCCCAGAAAGCAAAGAGGATGGTATGTATCGCTGGATATGGGCCAGCCTTGAGGTTGTGAGACGGTACTAACTCTCTGCAGCTCTGGCACATCTCTGCGAGTTCATTGAGGATTGTGAATATACAAAGTTGGCAGTACGTATTCTGCATCTTCTAGGGGTGGAAGGACCCAAGACAACACAACCAACAAAATATATTCGGTATATCTACAACCGGGTTGTATTGGAGAATGCAGTAGTACGAGCGGCAGCAGTAACGGCGCTAGCGAAGTTTGGTGTTGGTCAAAAGGATCCGGAGGTGAAGCGGAGCATCACCGTTCTTTTGACAAGGTGCCTCGATGATACAGATGACGAAGTCCGAGACCGAGCAGTTCTCATCCTGAGGTTAATGAGCGATGAGGACCAGCTGGCGGAGCGTTTCATTCATAATGGTAATGTCCCCCTCCCTGTTTGAACTTCCTTAGACTGACTTGCATTTTAGAATCGATGTTCTCGTTACCTGTGTTTGAACACCAGCTCGTAATGTACGTCACAGCGGATGACAAGGCTGCTTTCAGCGAACCTTTTGATATCTCCACCATCCCCATTGTCACCAGAGAACAGGCCGATGCTGAAGACCGGACGAAGAAACTCACAACAGCCACACCTACTTTGAAGGCTCCGAGCACTGGTCCCTCAAAGTCAGCGACACCCTCCAGTGCAGAGGCGGCTGCCTCGGCTTCCGCAACAGCACAGAAATATGCTCAGGAGCTGCTCAAGATTCCAGAGCTTAGAAGCTATGGGACCGTCCTCAAGTCTTCCCCTCTAGTAGAGCTCACCGAGTCGGAAACAGAATATGTTGTCAGCGCAGTCAAACACATCTTCAAGGAACACATTGTATTACAGTTTGATGTTAAGAACACTCTTCCCTCTACTGTCCTTGAGGAGGTCTCTGTTGTTGCATCACCGTCGGAAGAAGATGAAGACCCAGCACTTGAGGAAGACTTCATAATCCCCGCTGCAAAATTAGCGACTAATGAGCCTGGCACGATATACGTCTCCTTTAAGCGGCTACAGGGTAGCAAGTCCTTCCCGGTGACAAGCTTCACGAACATTCTGAAGTTCACGAGCAAGGAGATCGATCCTACGACCGGTGAGCCGGAAGAAAGCGGGTACGATGACGAATATCAGGTCGAGGACCTTGAGCTCACGGGCAGCGACTATATCATTCCGATGTTTGCGGGGTCTTTCAACCATGTGTGGGAGCAAGTGGGAGCGAATGGGGAGAGCGCCGAGGAGACGATGCAGCTTAGTAGCGTCAAGAGTATTACAGGTTCGTATCCATCGATTCCTAGTTCCCATCTTCACATCTCTCTTCGTAAGTGCGTCATGCGCCGCATACTAACCTACGTCCTTGCTCGAAATACAGATGCGACCGAGCAGCTCGCGAAAGCCCTCTCGCTGCAACCGCTCGAGGGCACGGACATCCCTGTCAACACGACGACCCACACCTTGAAACTATTCGGTAAGACGGTTTCCGGTGGCAGAGTGGTTGCAACGGTCAAGATGGTATATTCGACGAAAAGCGGTGTGACGATGAAGATATCGACGCGGGCCGAGGAGGAAGGGGTAGCTGCTTTGATCATTGCGTCGGTTGTCTAGATAGCCGGTCAGAAAAGCAACGCCTTGGAGTTTCCTTTTCCGTCTTCATGTGTTCTGTGTGTCTGTTGCTTGATTGTGAATGAGGGAGATCTTGGGCATCCCGCACGTTGCTTTGCCCTGACCCTCCGCCTAATGAGCTACGGTCTCTTGTCTGTTACGCGGCGGGTGTTTTTTCAAACCCGACCCTCATTAATAGGCGCGAATGAAAGAAGCCAGCGGAGGTGGGATTGAGGGTCAGGATTAGGATGGGTCTTTGCTGTGCAGCTCTATAAATAAAATAGAGGCATCTGATTGCTGCTCTGGCTGCTTTGACCGCCGATCCGCAGCTGAATTGATATAGAAGACCCCTCGGCCCCTTGGCTGTCGGGTCTAGACGTCTCTGTTGCACGCAAAACAAGGCAAGACAAGCATTGCACTTCACCGCCAATTTGCAGTCTTCCCCGCGATGCCAATTAAGCTTAATTAATTGCAATTCTTTCTATATAAAAAGTAAATCGAGGGCGAGGAGCTCGCTATGAATTTGATTAGTTGGCGTGGGATATCTTGCTGAGCTAGGAAAGCTGGACCCAGCCAAGCCAATGTAGATGTAACACCGTCTGTGCATAAGGTTTTCCATTCTTCGCGGAACGAGGGAGGGTGTTGTTCTCATCGTGAGGGTTTGACAAGGGTGATAAACCATTCTGCGGAGCAGATCGTCGTGCCCGTCAATCCGAGTAGTGCTGCGTTGTATGTACAATACACTTTGTACTTCTTGACTAGGACGTGCTTCACGGCCAGGGTGATGGGTGATGGGAGCTTGGCTACGGAGAAAGCACCTCCACTCTCGGCAGTTTGTTGTGACCGATGGTTTGAACATAGTGACTGCACGAGATGTGTCCACCGCACCACCATGGCCACAGCCACCGGCAACAGCGCACGGGGGGCAGGAAGAGGAGAAGGGGAGAGGGAGGCGCCCGGGATACTGGGGATCGGGATGGGGATGGGGGTATGGACACCTCGAAGCCTACGGCGGTGTTCAGACCGAGTGGGGGACGGCGCTGGACACTGAGCGTCGCAGTGCCAGGGAGCATTATCGCAAAGTACGTAGGCCGCATCACTTGCTTTTCCTCTCTGATTAGAGAACACCCGCTACACATCTCTCGGGGGTCAATGTGTTTTTCGGTCTCTCGGACATGCCTGCCTACGGGTCTACGATCAGGGAGCAAGAGTCAGGGCTGACGGGCTGATATGACACGGGGCCTATTAGCGCGCAAACCCACGAGCTCAAGACCATGCTGGCGGGGCAGATTGCTCGTGCCGCGGCGGTGTTTTGTGTGGATGAGGTGGTGGTTTTTGAGGATACTATGGCGTTGCAGACTCACAGCCAACACGCCGCTGGGGAACAGACCTCATATACCGGAGTGGCCAATCCACCACACTTCCTCTCTCACGTTCTCACCTACCTCGAGGCCCCTCCGCATCTCCGCCGGCAGCTGTTCCCGCTCCACCCAAACCTGCGGTTTGCAGGGCAGCTGCCGAGCCTGGATATGCCGCACCACCTACGTGGGGACGAGTGGTGCGAATATAGGGAGGGCGTTGTTGTTGTTGTTGGTGATAGGAGGCTGTCTTCGAAAGGGGAGCTGGGAGAAGGAGCGGGTGTGACTGTGGATGCGGGATTATCCCGGAAGGTCATGGTCGAGACAAAAGACGGGATTGAGCTAAACACGCGGATCACCGTCCGCCTGCCCCGAAACTCGCCCGCCGCGATGGAGCCCTATATCCAGGGTACCCCGGTGCACCCCTCCGCGCCGCGAACAGTGGCTGGTTACTATTGGGGCTATACGGTTCGTCGCACTGCTTCACTCTCTGGCGTCTTCACCGAAGCACCCTACCCCAATGGGTATACCCTCAGTGTTGGGATGTCTGAGCGTGGGAGGCCCATCTCCTCCCTCTTGGCGTCGCCTTCACCCCTAAAATCCACGCCTCTAGATACAGCACAGGAGCAGCAGCAGCAACAACAACAACAGCATATCGTAGTTGTATTTGGCGGTGTAGCGGGCCTAGAAGCCGCCGCGAGTGTGGACGAGGAGCTCAGGGGCTTGGGCGTCGGGGGTGGAGAGGTAGAGAGATTGTTTGATTGGTGGGTTGACGTTTGCCCGGGGCAGGGCAGCCGGACGATTAGGACAGAGGAGGCCGTTTGGTTGGGGTTAATGGGAGTTAGGGAGTGGCTAGTTGGTGGGGATGGGGAAAGGGGGTGAGGCTATGGGGATAGAGATACCACAAGGAAGGAGGACCGGGTAACTATCTTGCCTTGGTTATTCCCACGTTTACTACGTGTACTCCATATAGACGCTGTAATAGTAACTGGATGGCAAACTGTTATACATAGAAACCCAAGAGATCAAGCCTTCCCAAGACTAAACCCTGGGGCGGGAGCGGGGTGGGGTGGTGGGGAAAGTCCGGATTTTGCATCTATCGAAAACGCTATACTCGCTGCGAACTTCAGATGAAGAACTTAGAGTGGGGGTGGGTGGGGATAATCATCACGTGGGCGTGGGTAGGTGATTTCGTATGTATATGCATGGGATATGTATCTAAAACGCCTTACGTTTCTACGAGGCTGTCAGATCCTGATTGGGAAGGCTATCTATCTACCACAACCGTGGGATGGGAGGGGGGTGATGGAGTACTGATGTGTGGTTGTGTCGTATGGTGTCTCTCGTCTTGGCGGTAGGGGGAATCTGGGAAGTGGAGTTTCGATTTGGGGGAGGGGGGAGGGGTGGGGAGAAGTCTAGGTAGTATCATACGTACATCACGCGATCAGGATTAAAACGAATCCTCTGTAATCTCCCTCGGCGCCTTTTCCTTCCTCGTCTTACCCCCGATTTTCTTGCCCTTCCCTTTCCATCCAACTAGCTCTCTCACACCCTCCATCCCTTTCTCCCCAACCTCCACCTCAAATACCCTTTTCTCCCTTCTCTTCCCCCCACCCATCTCCTCACGTTTCCCGCCCAACCTCACATTCTTTGGAACCCTTGTCTTCGCCCCAAGTGGCCATAGGTCTCCCCATGACGATTTGCTCGCGTCGCGGTATGCTTGGCGCCCGAAAGAGCGGGGGACCGTCCACCGCTCAAGCTTCCCTGCGGGCGTGCAGACGTCGATTATGACGTGTTTCCGGCGTTTTAAAGGGGGGAGGATGGAGCGGGGGAGGCTAAGGGGGTGGATGGGTTGATAGTCCTTGTCACCGGGTTTGGCGTCATAGCCGGAGAAGGCAGCTTCTGTAGCTTCGGCACCCTGTATCAAGTCGTTGGTGGCTCGTTCATCGCGGCCACGTTGAACGGCCAGATAACTGAATTTGATGTCCTCGTGATTTCTATCGCCTGCATGCATGATGCGCTGAAGGAATGGGGGCCGGATGTACCGCTGCTTGAAGTGACAGAAATCCTTCCGACTATGAGACAGTCCGGGCGTAAGGTACATGGGACATTTCGTGTGGTTTGTGCAGGGGGCAATAATCATGCCAGTTTCCTTGGTCTCTTTTAGTGTAGACTCCGAATCTTTACTTGCGTGCTCAGTAACTTCTGGACACGAGATGTGGTTTGACAAGAGCATTTCTCGTGCCCCAGCAATTGCTTCAAATCCTCTAGGGAGGCCTTTCTCTAGCAGAATCAGAACGCCGCCGTTAGGATTCAGGAGTGACCAAAGGTTCTGGACCTGTTTTTTGCGTTGGTAATCTTCCCACAGCGGCCAAAGTGTGTGAGTTGCGATAATGATGTCGTACTGTTTTCGTGACGCCGACGAACTCTGGTCCCCTTGAGCGGCTAACCCAGATACTTGTACATAGTCTGGAATCCGAGGGATGAATGTGGTGTTTTCCATAAACCTGCTGACGCGGTGGCGGAGAGCTTCGGAACCTATAATGGTTGTGGCTTTTCCAAAAGGTACTTCGTTTGGTGGGCTTTCTGGACATCCCTTCTCCTGCTTCTCCCGTATCCTCTCCCATTCTGCCCTCAGCACTTCTCGCCACGCAATAACGCCTGCCCCACCAGCCCCAGCATCCAAAAGCCGTGGCCCACCCTCTTTGTAAAGAAGTTCGCCGAGCCAACTGCCACCTAATCGCTTCCGAACCTCTACCAATGTGCTCATGACCGCCGCATATACTCCAGGCATCACACAAGATAGAAAAGCATCCCCTTCCTGATCTGTCATGTGACTTTGCGAAGCTTCAAGGGCGATTGGTCTTTGTTGTAAATGCTTCTTTGAAGCGGGTGAAAATGGAGACCAAGGAAGTCCCGCCCCACCAAAGATTTTTTCTGCTGATGCTGTATGATGTTTAGGCTTTACATTTGATAGAAGAGATTCAATTGGAGCCAAGAAGCTGGCTTGTGGTAGGGTTAGTGTTGTTGGTGAAGTGCCTGACCGGCCAGCGAGAGTGTGAGGGTGCGTGCGAATCGATTCAGCGGAAGTATAGACATTTGGTTCTTCAATGTCCTCATATCCACCCTCTCTTTCATCCTCTTCACCCTCTTCACCCTCTTCGGTTTCTTCTGGCTCGTACTCTGGGTCTTCCTCGACAGGTAAAGCATTCATCGCATTCAATATATCCTGCCGCAGTCTCAAAAGTGCCTTGATTTCTTGAGGGCTCTGGCCTTCAACGCCAATTGTGTCGCCCCCATCTGGAACCCCATAACCTGCTATTTCCGACTCGGCTTCAGTGGTGTTTCCGTCATGACGGCGGGTTTCCTCCGAAACTCCATCAGCACTCTCCTCAAGCAGGGCGCTCCCCGACAAAGCTTCCTCCCTTTTTAATGAGTGCACCACATCTTCAGAGGGAATGCGCTGAAGTGGAGGACCGTAGAGCCTTTCGTAGATCGTATACTCTTCCGCTGTAAGGAATTTCTCTGGTAAACTATTACCAAAGGTCTGCCGTACATAACGCACCATTTCTTCCATATGTTCCAAGGACCGTGATGGCTCAGATCCTCCCACATTTCGTGGTACCTCAGCAGGCGTCTGCCGCAACCGTGAAGTAGTGAATGATCGGCCTGTTGCGGTTCGAGGCCTGCGGTTGTTTGCTCGAGGTAGGGCACGAATAGAAACTCGACAGTGGCCGCTGGAGCCATTTTCGACGAGAGCAAGAAGGCGAAGCTGACACGGCAAACACACCGACCTCAGCGGTCGAGCCGCTAGCATAATTGCTCCTTTTTCGCTGCAATGCCTGCGGTGGGGGACGTTGTTGGGGTTGCAACATCTCCAGCCAACAGCTCCGGCAAAGGAGACGTGAAGATTGGCTCGGGCCCGGAATAACGATGTTCCAGGATGATTATGTCACAGCAACCATTGTCTTGATGCGACCATCAACTGGGAGATTTCCCTGGCAGGGCTAACAAAAGCACCCAATGGCGGCAACAACAAGCAGATTCTGGTGCTCATGTGCACCCCCGCTCAGGGCCGCATCGAAAACGCCTCTCTCATCAGCTCTGGCCGCGAATCGTTCGTTTGCCACTACAGCTCCAGAGCCATCCGCAACAGATTCAACAACTCGTCGAAAGCCAACCTCTTTCCGGGACAAGCTCAACGCTGGCCCTTCATTCGCCGATTTTGTGACTAGCGGCTCGGGCGTCGAGGGGGCCCTTCTACCAGAGGATGCATTCAAACTGAAGACTGCTATGGTTGGACCCAAAGGCAAAAAGAAGGAGATCACTCGGTTGCCAGAGTGGCTCAAGACACCAGTGCCGGTGGGCGATAACTTCAAGAAGATCAAAAATGACCTCAGAGGGTTGAATTTACACACTGGCAAGTGGAGTCCCCTTCCGGCTGGAGCCCAACAATCTATAACATTCGCTAATCTTAATTTTGCGAGCGTATAGTCTGTGAAGAAGCACGATGTCCCAATATCTCTGATTGTTGGGGTGGATCCTCGAAATCTGCTGCCACAGCTACCATCATGCTCATGGGTGACACCTGCACACGTGGTTGCCGTTTCTGCTCCGTAAAGACCTCGAAAGCACCTCCGCCGTTGGACCCCCATGAGCCCGAGCACACCGCTGAGGCATTATCGCGGTGGGGGCTGGGCTACGTTGTCCTCACATCCGTTGACCGTGACGATCTGGCCGACGGGGGGGCACACCACTTTGCCGAGACGATCCGAAAGATCAAGCAAAAAGCACCTACCATGCTGGTAGAGGCCCTGACTGGAGACTATGCGGGTGACATAGAGATGGTGAAGACTGTAGCGCAGAGCGGACTAGACGTCTATGCACACAATATTGAGACAGTTGAGGCACTAACACCACAAGTCCGGGACCGAAGGGCAACCTTCCGCCAAAGCCTAAAGGTACTAGAAGCGGCCAAAACATCCAAAGAAGGTCTCATCACAAAAACAAGCATCATGCTTGGCCTAGGAGAAACCGAAGACCAGCTCTGGCATACACTAAAAGAGCTCCGTGCCGTCAACGTTGATGTCGTGACATTCGGGCAATACATGCGCCCCACAAAACGCCACATGAAAGTTCACGAGTACATCACCCCTACGGTTTTCGAGCTCCTACGGCAGCGCGCCCTTGACATGGGATTCCTGTATTGTGCTAGCGGTCCTTTGGTGCGAAGCTCGTATAAGGCTGGTGAGTCGTTTATCGAGAACGTGCTCAAGAAGCGGACAGCGCGGAAGAACGAGACTGTTATGGCTGCTGGCTCGGGGATAGACGCAACGGCTGCTAGCTCATAGAATAAAGGGTTTTTTTCTTGGCTTCTTATTCCCCTCGCCACTGCGGTCAAAGCCACCGACATTCAGGAATTTTTTTCCCTTTTTCTCGCTAGACTCTAGATCATTGGGGGAATATTCTCCCAAGCGGCATTCATCGGCATAAAACGGTGTGGAACGGAGTACACTTGACCAGTCGCCGTCCTGGTGATTTAAGTAATACATACATGCTATCCTCTGCAGAGCCATGAGCTAGTGTTCGAGGGCACTTGCACACACCGTCCAGGGAGCGGCACAAACACATCAAACGCGCACCTGCGAAGCACGGCCAAAGCTCCCCCCCACATGTCACAACACAGCTCATGTAGTCTTGATGGCCCCCTTAGAGAGCCTATTGTATTAACTTCTGTTTAATAGAGATCAATTTCGCTGGAAGTGTCTCGGCCAGGCTGGACGAGAATTACAATGTTTGTGCGGGAATGGAGGTTGTGGGACGGGGAGGGGACTTTCCACCACAACATACTACGAATAATGTAGAACCTGTTAGGAGAAGGGGCCACTTTGAAACGGCAGAAGAAACTTAACCCAGAATTTTTTTGTATTTTCCCCCGCTCCACATCCCTTATTATTCCGTCGAAAAGACTACTACTACTACTATCACCAAAAACATGCTTTCGAATCGGCTTAGTTACACGAGGTCGCTTCTTATAGAGGGAATGTCTTCCTTGGTGCACGCCAACCAGCGAAGAGGTAAAAGTCGGCAAGGGGAACGCCATAACGACCTTTTGCTCCGTCCGACTAATAATGGTGATGCATTTGTTTCGCTGCTTGTTCGCAACAAGAAAATATAGATGGCTTAGCACTTGGAAACAAGGGCAAGACAGTTTTAAAACAAGCTAGCAGAACATAGAGCGCCTTCAGTAAGGAGAAGAATAGCCAAAGTGACGGAAAGGCGATGAATGTGTGTAGCATGAAGCAAAAATATCTGATGCGCGGTGAAACGTCCGCAACCCGTGGTTCCATCTTCGTTTTCATCGTCGCGGTCGTAGTCTGGTATGATCGAAAACAACGCGGTATATTAATCGTCAACTCGTGAGAACTCGTGTAATTGATGTCTTTTTAAGCCTTTCGCAGATGCTAACACCACTGATGCGTGTAATATCTTGGAAAGGAGTGATGCATATAGCCTCTCCTTCTCCGTATCGTCGTAGTCCATCCTAAGTAGTGAGTGTAGGGCGTCACTCATCAATGTCTCCCGTTATCGTCCTTGTGCCCTCTGCCTGAATCTGCAGTTTCTGGTCTCCACATTTCTGGTTGAAAGTCTGAGTTTCTGAAGTGGGCAGGATTAAAGTGTGAACTAAAACCTGTTAATTTCGGCTTCATGAACTGGAGCATAGGAGTCCTTACTTCCGAAAGGTTGGAGTCTGAAACGGTAGATTGGGTACCGGTGACGGATGGAATTCAGCTTCAAGTTCGTACTTTGACGGCCTAAAGCCCCCGATATCGCCGACCGGCCTAAGAGGTAAGGTCGTGCTAGAGAAGGTGGGGATAACGGGTGACACTGGGGACGCGTAGGCATCCGATGGCATTCCGCTTGATGTCACGGGGACAAATGTACTGATCCCCGGGATATCCAAGAATGCTGAGATATCACTAGCGACAGGTATAATGGGAGTCGGCTGGAACGAGCCGTACGCGGCGGGAGTAGTAGCATATGCGACCTGAAGATTCGTGGGGGCTGGCATGAGTGCAGGAACATCCTCTACCTTGTAGAGAATATCGTAGTGTCCACTAACAAATGTCAGATGTAAAAGACATTGTGCAGGATTCAGGGACCACCTACGGTCTGTACAGTAACCAGAAGACTGGATCGTCGGGTTTACCAAACCTGTGGCTGTTCACTTCCGCGCCCACGCTCCTATCGAGGTATACAATTTCCACAGCAAGACCAGCGGGTAGGATTAGTGCGTCAATCAATGCTTTCATCCCAATGTGCTCAATCTCGACTTGGTAAGGCTCGATCTGGGTACCACAGTATTGCTCGACAGTATCCTCAATCAAATATGGCTGAAATATTTCGGTACGAGTCTTCATCCAGGCACTGGTAAGCAACTGAACAAGGGTATTAGCAAGTGCCTTTGGGCCAACAAGCTTTCAACCCAATCAGAGGAACTCGTGAATATGGGTGATGGGTGACTTCTATATTGCATTCATATCCATTCTTGAGGGGGAATTGAGGACGTACCCGAAAATGCGTGATGATTGCGCTAGAGGTTCCGACGTCATTAAACGCCTTGAGAAGTCCAGCATCGTCGCCCGATGAAGGAAGAGAATTAGCAAGCTCCGATAAAAGATTGAGCGTCTCCCCCACAAAATCAATATACAGTTCCTCTACAAAACCCGCCTGGTTCAGCAAATTATTCAATGACCTCAGCCTTGTTACTTCCTCCAAAATGTGAGCTTTGTTCCCGATGCGAAAAAGAGTTTCGAAATAGCTGAAGGCAATTGCTATTGGAGAGGTAAGCACTATGGAAGGGCCAGATCACGCTCAGGCTTATGAATAGAGACCAGATGGTCGAATACTGACCTCGCCAGCCGCAGTTTCCGTCGCCTTTCACCGTCCGATAATGAGAGTACTTTTGGGGCAGAGCCTACACGCGCAACTCATTAACCAAAACCAAGCGACATCAGATTAGGTAGACTCGTGCTTGGCTGGTCTTACAGCTGTTTTGCGAACAAAAATCTCATCTGCGTTCTGGTACTCTGCTGTTATCGCTTGGCTGGACTGTCTCTTGCCAACGAGTGGACCCTATGGGGGATCAGCCTTCGCCTCGACCGCGTTAATGGCTGGCTGGGGCACGCACCTCAATCTCCGCCTCATATTCGTTAGATAGTTTCTGTAGATTTGCGATTTCTTCGTCCGTCTGGAGCGGCGGCATTATGAAATTCAGCTGTCGTTGGGGGGCCGCGGAGGTGTAGACGCCTGTGGTGCTAAACGATGGATTTTGCCCAACACCAGGCCGATTAGCAGTGAGAGGTAGATTCGAGGAAGCGAAATCCGTGCCCGGCGGTCGAAACCCTTGCCTCTGACCCCAATGATTGATTTTTAGAATTGCATTTTGCCCGCTCATGCCTAAGGAGAGTTGGCTGCGTGCCGCCGTCGGTTTGGGTGCCTTTGGAGTTTGGGGTTCTTCCTTCCCAATGTTAACAAACTAGCAGAGGAACGATACCGCCTACAGCGAGGCACGGAATTGCACGGGGAAACCCCAAGATTTATGGAACAACACAAGCGATACAAGTTTTGCTCTATCTCATCGAATTGTCGGCGACTTAACGAGAGAAGGTGGGGCGGACCACTGCTTCTTCCCGTTGTATGCTCCGTGGTGCATAAGTATTCGCTCTCGCGTTTGCCCTCTAGTTGCAAGATCCACAGCGGCAGCAGCTAAATGTTAAAACAAAAAAATAGAGCCTCAGTTGAGTTATTCAGCACATACAAGATCCTACCCACTACGCCCGACGACGACAAGGGACAAGGGCTCAGAGGATTAGGCTATGCAAGTCTGCAATTATCGACTCCGCCATACCAGCCCTCAACGACGCCCAAGAGACCGTAAACCCGCGCGCCAAGATCGGAGTGGATTGGTGGGACAGGTGCTCAATGCAGCAATCACTCATTAATTAAGCTGTCCTATCTGTGCTTCTGTCTAGCTGTGTCGGTGGTACTCCAAAGATCGCGCCGCTGCAAGCCTGGAGCGCGCAGTGTCTCTGTACGAGCATGCAACTACCAGCAGGGCCAGGGAGGGCGGTGCATACTGGGTTGCATTCCACTCTACATACTTTGGCTATTCCACCCACCTAATCACCAGACTGTCAGGGTTTATGATATGTGAGATAAGTCCCGAACAACAGGCTACTTTGATTTCCTGCGAGCTCAGGTAGTCGGCGACATACAACACGGCTTGTTCTCCAGTGACCCGATATTTATTGGTCCCATTGCAAGCGAGCACCATTCAACGAGCAACGTGACTGGCGAAACAAAGCGAGTCCACCATGTGCAAGTCCGGGCGTTGCAGCGGCTACCCGTGAGTCTGCATTAGCTACGGGCTAGTGGGCAATGGGTGGATGTAGGGACGAGGAGCAAGAGAGCCAGTGAGCGCGCTTCTCTGGCGCAGAAAACACAGGCCGAGAAGTAGAAACGGAAAATGGGCGAGATAGACAAACGTCGATCCCCCGCTGCAACCGAAGCCAGTCCTCCTTGTCCCTGTAGATATATTATGCGAGCAACAGGCAGAGAATAGCAGCATCCATAGCACCCACATCCCAGAAGCATCCATAACACCCATGACAAAGAAGTGCGGTCGGCGATACGCACAGAGATCACTTGCATCGAGATTGGCCCACCATCTCCGAGTCCCGCCCGCAGCAAACGATTCGATGATCTGTTTTCCTCCATCCGCAAGCTAAGCCGACCTCAAAACTCCCGATCTGGGCTGCTTCCCATCCTCCGCTGCCGATTGGGTCGGTTTCGCCTCGCAAAGCGACCTGCATCAAACCTGCACGTCATTTGAACCCAGCACCCGGGATTCTTCCCGCAATTCCTTTTCCCTTCGATCCTGCTTTGGCCTTACCTAGTCCGCTGCTGCTTCCTTTTCCACCAGATCCCGAACCCAGCTGTGTGCTACCCTCATGTTGCTGTAACATCTGGTCGGGCTCCTGCGACCTGAAACCTTCGCCGTCGTTGAATATCGTTGCCCACAGCGATCCGAGCGCTAGGCTCCACTCCCGCATCGACTCTACGCGGTCGATGTCGCTCTTGCTCTCCACCTCCACGGTCCCATTCTGCTGATTGATCTTGCCCTGGACCTTCTTGTCGACAATTAAAAACCCTAGTATGTCCTGAACTTCCGGAGTCGAGATCTTGAGCTGGGTCGCAACAAACCCCAAGGTGAACCGTGTGTATGGTGCTATGAGTTTCAAAATAGCCTTTGTGCGCATGTTACGAGTGACTTCGTCAATGTGCTCGGCGATGAACGGGTCTGCAAGAACGTCCGTCTTGTTACTCTGAAGTACAGACTCATATAGATGAATATCGTCACGCTGATAAGCATCTACTAGATCCGTCATGCCGGCAATACGGGGATCGTTTTTGTACCTTCGAAATCGTTAGTTGTTATAATTAAGTACTGGAGTACGGTGACATACGGTTTCGTTTCTTGAGAGTCAAACGGATTAATGTCAGACTTCATTAGCATTGTTGTTAGAACCAGATACTTTAGCACCTGGATTCTCTGCAATGAGCCGGCTTCGTCATAGTTGCGGAAAGATTCAAAAAAATCGCTCTGCGCCTCCTTCCAATTCTCTTTTGCACTTTTTAGTCTCGCAATGGAATATCTAGGAACGAAACACGTTACCTTCACTCATGTGCATTTTACCTCCGCACTCTCTTATGATGCCCATAATCTTTGGATGTGGCACCGCAGAGCGTACTCTAAGTGACTTTTCATAGAGCGCCTAAACTTCTTATCAGCAACAAGGACACGAGGGAGCGCCGGATGTACTAGACTCCTTACCTTTAGCCGCTTATTGTTCCTCGTTTCAGCGTACATCTGGATCTCTAAAGCGTAAACTTCCAGCGAATATGTACCCTTGGTTGGATCGTCCGTCCCATCCTCCTTTTGGCAAGCTTTGTGCAGTTCACGGACTTTCTTAGTTAGCTGGCCATAGTCTTTTCTATCCAGCCAGAGCCGAGCAAGCTTTATGTTGGTCTTCAGCCACAACCGCTCGTTATTCGTGCTCTGGAATGAGTCTAATGTTTGCGAATAGAACTCTTCCATGCATTTCATAGCGCTTTCGTCATCTGACTCCTTCTCGATGTAATCCAGCATGTTTGTGATGGATTTTTCAGAGTAGTTTCGGGTCACAGCAGACTTGACATAGGTGAGGAGCTCACGGTAGTGTCCTACGGCCTAGGGTTACGCCGAGCTTTAGTAGGAAATCCCGTGGCTTAGGATGTTTTCAGCATACCTTATCATACTTCCCTAACTTAAATTCCAGCTTGATTGCCTGCTTTAGGCCCTTAAAGCCCCTTCATCGCAAAGTCAAATAAGCATCTCGGCGGTTAGGTACGGAGGTACAAACCAATCTCCCTTCTCTTGTTCCAATCCGGGAACCCCAAGAAATTCTTCAATGGCTTCCTCGGGGCTTGTGGCTTTCATCTGTTTTGCATTGTAGTATTTGTTCTCAATATCCACATCTGCAGTGTTCTCGTCATCATCATCTTCGTATTCAAAGTCGTATCTATATCTAGGTTAGTACCAATACAGCTTCAGCAACAAAGAGCATTAGACCCACTCTTCCTGGTCAGAATCTTGCATAAAGTCATCATCGTCCGACATGTTGTAATAATAAGGATGGGCGGGTTGAGTCGGTCTATACGGAGTAGAGACGAATTTAAGCCCTGCTCGATGACAATGCGGAAAGAAAGCCGGGTTGAATGATTTGTTCACTAGCGAGGCTCTGTATCACGTGATCAGACTCCTAGCTCTACTGACTCTTTCTTGGTAGGAACCATCGCGACAACAACGAACAATCAAGATGGGTGGCGTAAGTTCCCAGCACCTTGTGTATACTCCTCCTCTGCAGAGTGCTAATGCGTGTGCAGGATCTAAATCTCAAAAAGTCATGGCATCCAGCCATCCACAGCAATCAAAAACGGGTATGGGAGGAGGAAAAGCGGGCACTGGAGGAGCGCAAACGGACCGATCAAATGATCAAGGAACGGCAGGAGGAGCGACAGATACAAGAATTACAGCAGATGCAAGAGGCAGCCGGTGGAAAGAAACGAGTTGATCGAGTGGACTGGATGTACTCTGGGCCTTCTAGTGGGCAAGTCGGGACTACCGAGGAAATGGAGGGCTATCTTCTTGGGAAGAGGCGCATCGATGGACTTATAAAAGGCACTGAGCATAAGAAGCTCGAGAAAGCTGCTAGCCAGGACTCTTTTATGGCATTGCAGAGTGCAAACACGTTGAAGGACACAGCTGCTAAGATTAGAGAGGATCCGATGCTGGCTATAAAGAGACAAGAGCAAGCGGCATATGAGGCGATGATGAATGATCCAGTCAAACGTCGCCAACTGCTCAAAGCTATCGGAGGCGGCCCTGGAAAGGAACCCAGAAAGGACAAGGAGGAAGGACGCAGGCATAGGAAGCATCGGCACCGTTACGACGACGAACACAGAAGGCATAGGAGGAGCAGGGGAGGCGTAGAAGATCCTGACGAACGGAGCAGTCGACATCATGGTAGGAGACGTTCCCGGTCACACTCTTCGCGCTCTAGATCACGGTCACCCCCTAGGCGCCAAAGTGGACCTACTCGCCACCCAAGCTCACGCGAAGGTCATTATCGGTATCGATCTCCGCGCCGGTCCCCTCCACCAGCAGAATATAGGCGCACCCACCGAGGCCGCTCACGCACAGCTTCCCCTGACACATCGCGTAGGCGCAGGCATAGCTCGTCGGTAGAAGATCGTCCATCCCGGCGCCAGAGATCTCCCGTGCGTAGGGGCTCTTATAATCACAGGAGCGGCCCTGCTCGCAGGAGTCCGGAGACTTCACAATGCAATAACATCGCGCAGCGAGAGGTGTCTGGCAAGGAAGAAGAAGCTGAGCGGGCGAGAAAGTTGGCGGCTATGCAGCTAGATGCCTCGCAGCTTGACGCAGATCGGGAGAAGAGATTGGCGGCTATGGCAGAACGAGAGAGGGTAGAGCAGGAGGCGGAAGATGCCGCAAGGTTGAAATCCGCCAAGCTTGGGGGCAAGGGCGATTTCATTTCGGGGCTCAATCGGAGGGCGGGTGATCTTGACCTTGCTGAGCGGGTTCGAAGAGGCCGAGGCGGAATGGAGAAGGGATGGGAAGAATACTGAGACGGCGCTCTACGCGCCAGATTGCCCGTTGTGGGAATTGATTGCCACAGTATGTAGCCGCCAGTGGCGACTAGCACTGTACATAGCCTTAGACGTATTCGTGTGGTTCGCACTGCAGTTCATTCCATTGACTGCGAGGTGTTTGTCCTCTTTATGGAGGGTTTCTCCTCTTTGTGGAGGGTTTCTCCTTTGTGGAGGGTTTCTAATTGGGTCGTCGTTCGCCGGCCTAAATTGACTGACGTACTCTGCACGACGAGAACATCAAATTTATCCCCTTCATAACTCGACTTGTGATTTTATGTGCAACCAACTCCACCTGTCTCTGCTCATCTCTGCAACAGACACCTAGTCCCAGCGACCATACGACTTGCCTTACTCTGATTGCCTACCAAGGACCGCTCTCGAGAGATGCTGTTCTGCAGGGGAAACAAGACCGTGCAGCGAAAGCTGGTTCTGCTGTTTGTCCAATCTCCCGAGCCCCCCAACGCACGCAAGAGGACTTACAGTCGCGCGCAGCGGCGACGGTGCCTGTGGAAAGACATCGCTTCTTAATGTGTTCACAAGAGGGTATGCTCAGAGGCGGTATCTCCTACTTCTCCAGTCTCCGCTAATTTTGCGCCACAGTTACTTTCCAACAGTCTAGTAAGTCTCGTTCTTCGGGTTCGAAAACTTAGCACAAAGTTGTCTTACATCGCTCACAGTGAGCCTACGGTGTTTGGTATGTAGCCTCAAGCCCAATCCAGTGCCGAATTGGATATACTAACAGACCCTAGAAAACTACGTACATGGTATGATTCGCTGGCCAACTCCTCACTTCAGTAGCGCTAAAGATTCCCAGACGTGTTCGTTGATAACACCCAAATTGAGCTCAGCCTTTGGGATACCGCCGGGCAAGAGGAATTCGATCGTCTGAGGTCTCTCTCCTACGATGACACCCACGCCATCATGCTCTGCTTCAGTGTACGTTCCTTCAGGTGCTAGACTGCCTGCTTTCCCTGCTGATACTTCTTGCCAGGTTGATTCAAAGGACTCACTTGAGAACGTAGAATCTAAGTGGCTAAAAGAAATCGCGGAAAATTGCCAGGGCGTGAAGCTAGTGCTAGTAGCCTTAAAGTGCGATTTGCGGGAAAGAGACGACGAGGACGAGGGAGACGAGAATCCAAAAGGGGGGGGAGGCCCAAGGAGAGAAATGATCGATTATAACCAGGGCCTAGCGGTCGCTCGAAGGATACAGGTACGATCTCCATTTTCTCTCGGAGCCAAATAACTCCTTGCTGATCTATTACACAGGCTCTCCGATATCTTGGTAAGTACGGTGTATCTACATGAGGCATTTTACATTAATCTGCTGACGGCCATAGAATGCTCTGCCATGAAGAATCGGGGCGTTAATGAGGTTTGTAGCTACCGGGATATACGCTTTAGATCGAAGCTAACCCTGATAATTTATAGGCCTTTACGGAAGCCGCGAGAGTTGCCCTACAAGTGAAAGGCCCAAGTGGGTCAAGCTCGCCCAACAATTGCGCCGTCATGTAGATCTCAACTCCCACTATCTTTGTTTTAAGGCGTTCCTGGGCTTGCTGATATTGTCAACGTCCGATCGCCACAACAGACTTTTCTTTCAGACTTCTGCTGTGCGGTTGGTCATATTCACCTTTACCAGGATAGCGGGCATCACGCCTCTTTCTGCAGTAGCTATTGCCTTCTGGGAGCGGGAGTGTAGTTTTGTTGTTTGCCCTTCTGTTTCAGCCGCTAGGCACATCGTGTCTGTCTTCTAGTGGAGGTTTGGATACTGACATCCCCAAACGCGCATCGTATTCCTTTATGAAGGGTTAATGTTTGTTTAAAAAGAAACAGTTCTCTAACGCATGTAAAATAGTTGCTAATTTTGTGAATTATCTTTCCATTCGTCAAAGCCCCAGATAGATTATCGTGCTCGTGGCGGGTTCCTTGCAGAGGAGTAGAATCCTTAACAAGGGCTTTTTTAACATCTCCCTCCATAGTTGTATTTCAGGAGAGTCGTGTCAAATAGCACGGACTCTGATCAAACTTGCGGTCAGTTTTATATTTACACGATTTCCGCCGCAGGCCCTCCTATTGCTTGTAAGAGGGGGGTGACATTAGATGTGATCTTTTATCTCAGCATCGAATGAACAAACATGACAACTAATTTACAACAACAGCAGCAGCTTTTTTTTCTTTCAGTGTTTAACATATGCTCAGGTTCACCTTCATCTTTCACTGCGTCGTGGACGTGTGTACTGTCGGGGCAGAATCATTGGCTCTCGCCGGGCACGGGCAAATGCTTCCATGGCTATCGGGGAACCTTCTGTGCGGATGGCGCTGCCGATTGACATGAAAAAACTAAGCCATTCCCGTTAGCCTAAGGCCCATGTCTCGGGAATAAAGGATATCCCGGGGGGGAGGTGAACCCAAAAGTCGCAGCGGAGCCCAGCATGTACTGGCCCAGCGAGCGGAGCATGCCATTAGGCCCAGCACCGTATCTGATGATGTTGACACCCCCTACACGCCTCCCCAGTCAGGAAATCTCGGGTGTGGAGTGGGAGAGATGCTTGGTACCAAATATAAATCCGATGATAAGGCCAACAGCTTTGGCAAAAGTGAGGATGTGAGTGAAGCGCCCTCGTTCAGAAGCGAAACAGAGAATGCAACATACAGCCGCCCATCATAGCGCCCATTTTCACTGGAAGGCGGGTGCGTTAGTACCCTGAGGGAGCAAGATTGGGCCGACCCGACTCACGCTTGTCGACCGTTGACGGCCCAGACATACCCCCTCCCACAGGCACCGGCATCTTGGAGGCTTGAGTGGATGAGTTGGGAGAGGGAGAGCAGCACGTCCCGGCGTCACTTGAAACGCACCGCCGGTTCTAGGTGCACGTGACCACAGCAGTCTTCTCCGTCCGCAGCGCTGTTCAGAACGAGAGCCACCGCTGCCTCCTTTGCTCGTGAAGCCACTTGGACGGGGGATATGCGATAGCGCTGTATAGGGCCTGGTTCCGAGAGGTTTGAAACGGTCGGGCTGTCACGTTCTCCACATCTGGTCTCGCGGCTGCCAAAGCGACCGCAACCTCCTCAAAATTCGTTTCACTGGGAGAACGTCGCTCTTCGAGGTCATTCAAGGGCATTGCCTCTTATTCGTCGCACTCGAACCCGCAGTGACCGTAAGTCCCTTCCCACTCAGCTCGTGTGCCTGTCCAGTAAACACCGCGCGACCTCGCTACTGGCCCACAACCTCACTCTCCCTTTCTAATCATTCTGTCACTACCAGCCATCATGGCACGCTGACCCTGGCATCATGATTTAGGCTCCCTGGCATCCCAGGACTTCATCGGATTTAGGAACCGTCGCCGCGGTCTGCCGGCATATGAGAAAGGCGCCGTAATCACAACTATCACCGCCCCCAATCTGTGCCATCGGTTGTTGTGCGGCTACATCCCCATCACCAGGTTGGAGATTAACTTGGCTGTACAACCCCGACACACCAGATCCCATCTCCTCTCTTCAACGCAGCCTATTACTCCTTCCACATGACAGCCGTGGCTACTCCACCTCTCTTTCAGCCCGTACCGAGGTGGAATATGAGTAATGGAAGTCAGACCCATCTTAACTCCATGAGCGCCGACGAGGTATCACGGATGTTCATGCCTCGCAAGAGCGCACCCCGTTCGACCTCGTCATCCTCTATCGCATCGTCGTCTTCAACAATATCTCAGCAGCCCAACGGCAGTACACTTAATACGCATTCTGTGGACCTCTGGAGTACTAAAAAGAAAGGTGGTCGTGGACTTTGGCCATCATCAAAGGCTGAAGCAATGTTGGGTGTATCTACAGCTCGGCCTCATTCAATCGCATCTTCACCGGCAGGCCCATCTGCTGCATCAGCCATGTCTACGGTCCACCAGCCCTCATCTATACTACCATCGCAGCACTTGCTCCAACCACAGGCGCAGCAGAATGGAGTTCGAAGCGTTGCAGGGCAAGGGCAGGGGGATGGCCCCGCAGTCCTCTATCTGTTGCCGATGAATGGAACGTTTGAGCGGAAGACAATCAGCGTTCCTTTCTTCCCTGACGTTTTGCGTATTGGACGGCAAACCAATGCGAAAACCTTGCCGACGCCCTTGAACGGGTATTTCGACTCCAAAGTGCTTTCGCGACAACACGCAGAGATATGGGCGGACAGAAATGGCAAGATCTGGATCCGCGACGTCAAGTCTTCCAACGGCACTTTTGTCAATGGCCAGCGCCTATCCGCTGAGAACAGAGACTCCGAGCCACATGAATTGCGGGAAGGGGATATCCTAGAGTTGGGTATTGATATCGTCAGCGAAGACCAAAAAACAGTTGTTCATCATAAGGTCGCTGCGCGAGTTGAGCTTGCAGGGTTTTACGGAAATGGTTCAGGCACGATAGACCTGAATTTTGGAGATATTGACCCGGGATCCGGGGGAGGCCTCATGAACCCTCCGTTGAGTCACAGTATAGCACAGATGAGAGGCAGAGCCGGCAGCCAGGGTTCGATAAACGGCGTCCAACGAATGGGTTCTGGACCGCCAAGCGTTGCCGGAAGCAATGCGAGTATTATGGGCCAACAGAGACACTTAAACTTCTGGCTTACCCCGGTTACAATGGAACAGATTGTTAAGAAACTGACCGTTAGCGCTTCTTTCCCCCCGTTCTTCAAGTATTGAGATATGCTGACCCGTTGTGCAGACCGAAATTAAAGCTGCAAAACAACAGTCTATTGACCTCCAAAGAACGGGCGAGTTTATCGATGCTTTACTTGCTCAGAAACCAGTAGTCGAAAAGAGTGAAAATATTCAATATGAACCGTCACGAGATAATATTCCAAATGGCATTCCAATAAAAGTCGACACCAAGGCTAGGTTTTCGGACCCCCCCGCCCCACCGCCACAGCAACCCCTCCCTGAAAAACCAGACTTCCCCCGCACCGACTCTGGAGGATTGTCCTCTTCGGGAGCACCCAAACGAAGTGAAGCTGAGAAACTCAAACCGACACCGGTATCACCTCCTTTGGGGCCCAAATCGGAACCGCCCCAACAATATCACTCGTTAGTAGAAGCCTTGGCTTCAGCTAAGAGAGAGCTCGATTCAAAGAGTGCTCGGGTTATGGACCTAGAGAATATGCTACAAAAAGAGAGATTGGCACGGGAGAGTGCAGAGGAGCGAGCTCTGCGACTCGAGAGAGCGTCTACCAACTCTATAGCGCAACCAAAAACAGGAGAAGCCCCGGAGTCAGTAGTGGAAATAGCATTTGAACCTTCAGACGAATTGTCGAATGAGAGGCAACCGAACGGCGTCATTACGGAGCTCGAAGAATTTGGAGCCAACATCGGGGAAGCAGAAAAGCAGAAGGAAGAAGACTCCGATGCCTCCGCAGAAGCAGCAGATGCTGCCGCTGCTGAAGCCTCAGCTGCGCGTTTGCATCTGAGACTAGAGAAGATGGTTGCTGAAATGGATGAAATGAAGCAATTGATGGAAAAGTACAGGCGCCGTATGGAAGTTGCGGAAGAGGATAGCGCATCGAGTCGAAAGAGTTTGGCCGAGATGGTAGAGAAAATCCGCCGGGAAGAATCAGAGCGAAAGGCGAAGTTAGAAGCCCGTGCTGCCCACTCGGAGGCGGCTACCCAGACGGATCACGGTTTGCCTAAAGACCTTGACTCGCTGGCGCCTCCCCCGCCCTTGGTAGAGAAACTGGGTAGGGATGAGGTGGCAAACGGCAAAGCTGTAAGACCAGCCGAGGCAGCGGGGCCCGAAAACGTCGTTTCTACGACTCTGACGAGAACGCGCGGGCCCCACGATCACCTCTACCAATCAGGACCCTACGCCTCAATATTAGGCGTCATGGTGCTTGGGGTTGGCCTTATGGCATTCCTAAACGGATGGCAGAAGGCTGAAAGATAGAGAAACGGGCCTGAACATTCGATTGTGCATTAACCTCATTTCCCACGCAACGGAAACTCCAGCATAACACATAACTAGGAGCTTCTCTTCGAGGAAGATGTTGAGACACATTTGCAGTATTAAGGACTAGTTGCTACCTCCTCTCAGGTGCATTATCTCTATCGCCCTTCCACCCTTTGATAACCGATATCCTCCCTCTGTTCGTCTCATATTTGATCTCTCATGTGAACAATAAGCGGCGTTTGAGCGTATTGTCCAGCGCGTAACCTGGCGTCTTTTTCATTTTCCCTTTTTCTGCTCATTGGTCATCCCTTAACTCTTTGTCCTTCTAACGATGACACATTCAATCGCTTGTCGTACACGACTTTCAGAAAAGCAAGGGCTAGTAGGGACGTGCTGGAAGCTTGGCGGATGGATGGTGGGCTCATAGGATACAATAGCTCGGGGAAACTCTAAGGGGGTGGGGGCAACACACGGACACACGATATCACATTCCGCTTTCCTTATTTCTCATTCTCCAATATTCTCAATTTCTTGTGTACTTTGCGAGACCTGTGGTTTTTCGGCCTCCTTTCTACCTCTAGGTATACATATTCATTTTTCACCCATTCGTTTCGTGACTCTCGCTCGGCCAAGCGCCTGGATGGTTTTGGGTGTGTTTTTTTGTTCCCTATCATTTTGGTTGGCAGAGGCAAAGAGCCCGCATTGTGGTGCATCAATGAGCTTGTTTCATTTTCAACATCATCAAGGTTTAAACTACAAATACAGGTCTGCGGTTCCTTTGGTTAAGTCGGAGCCTTTAATAGTGAGACTATTGTCTTGCCTAAAGCAAGATGGAATGCTTCCCCTAATTTCGTGCCCTATGGAGGTCGCGAGTCCAAAGCTAGAGAGAGCCACTGCGAGCATTTTCTAGCCTGGGGTTGCTTAGCAATTTAGAAGCACCCTTCCCAATATTTGGGATGACCTGCGTGTCCCCGTTGTGCTCATCACCGCCGCTTCCTCTATCACCGCGCGCCTTCCTTTACCACAGAAATATCATCAACCCCAATCTCCTCCACCCCTTCGGCACGCATTGCCCCCGCAAGCTCCCCGACAAAAACCCGCCCGGCCTCCTCAACTCCGCCCTTCACAGTTACGCCCTCTCGCTTCAAGCTCGTCGTCTCCTTACCTTCGAGTCCACAAGCCACTATATGCTCAAACCAGCTTAGATCCGTATCAACGTTCAGGGCAATACCGTGGCTCGTGATGTGCCGTCGCATATGGACTCCAACGGCACAGATCTTCCTCTCGGGGGTGACCCACACGCCGGGGGAATCACACAGCGTCACCGACGCGACACCATAGCGACACAAAGTGGCCTGCACTGTCCTCTCAAGCAACGCGACGTACTCCCGTGCGCCAATGCCACGACCGGGAAAGTGCTCTCTGAGATCAAGGATCGGGTAGACAACGAGCTGACCGGGGCCATGGAAGGTTGTTAGACCGCCACGCGAGGCTGGGAAGAAGTCTGCGCCCGTAGCACGGAGAGGGGCAACCTGTTCAGCAGACGGGGAAGGAAGGTCACGCCGACCGGTGGTGTAAATGGGGTAGAATTGGGCAGTGAGGACGGTGGGGGGTGGGAGTGGTTGTGTAGACGGCGGCTTTGAGGCGAGGAGCGCAGCAACCAGGCGAGCTTGGAGGGCAGATGCAACAGCGTAGGAGGTCAGACCGCGGAGGTGGAGGTGGCGGAGGAGCATGAGCGGAGGAGGAGGAGCGGAGGAGGAGGAGCGGCAGAGGAGCAAGGAAGATCACCAGGCAGAGCGAAGGCGGTGATATGCTGCCCAAGAAGAGGACGAGGAAGAGGAAGAGAAATAAGGCCGTCGCTGTAGCAGTAGCTGTGGCTGTGGCTGTGGCTGTGGCTGTGGCTGTGGCTGTGGCTGTGGCTGTGGATGTGGATGCCGCTTTAACGATAAGAAAACAACGGCGATGCGCGAGCGGTCATGTGACTATGTAATTCTGGGACCCGGTCATACGCGACCGTGGACCCCGATCTCCTCGATACCCCCCCGAATACACGGCGTCAGCCTCCAAATTCTCCATATCATCCTCAAAACCCAATTCGAGGGTGCCCTCCAAGCCGAGGATGTCATCCTCCAAATCTAGGGTGTCATCCTTGAAGTCCAGAGCGTCCTTCAAATCGACGGTACGGCCTTTTTCCTCGAAGGGCCATCGGAAATAGAAGCGAGGGTCGCTCACTTCAATAACGTACTGCACATACAAGAGCGCATACAAGCACGCCGTAGAGCACCCCTCTCCAAGCAGTACTCCGTAGAATACTACGCCATCACCCATCGCCTCTATCAATCGACACGCACAATATACAACACGCGTATGATGCGCGGCGTTTTGCACGAAACAACCAGAGCCCGGAATCAACCCCCCCTTGCAGGTTCCCGGATGTGCAATGACGTAGCGCCGAACCACAGGCAAAGCAGCCCACCAGCGCATCCCACCTCAACGCTGGTGATTCCTGGTGGTTCCTGGTACCGTGACACGCAACACATTACGTCGGCCCTGGGTTCACCCCATATCTTTGCTGCCAGAGCCCGTCTTCCATCTTCCCTCATTGCCACCTTCCTCTCGTGCAGTTGCTCCAGCGTTTGACTAGCCAACAGCCCATACATATATATCACGCAAGTGTCCCCACAAGAGCTCGTCCGCGCTTTTCATTTATTTCTCGAGTCCAACCATTTCAACCATTACCGCGGATCCCAAAGGCTAGGATCAAGCGCACAATGGCAGGCACTCGTACGTTCCACCCCACTTCACCCACGCGGAACGGACTTACTCTTACAAACGAACAGGGCCCGGCCTTGCGTGGACCTCCATAATCCTCACAGCCGGTGCCATCGTCTTTCTCTTCCTAGTCATTCTCGGCGGCAGTGTGAACCGCGACCCGCTGAACCAGATCTACTTCCTCAAAGCCGACACGTCCAACGTGCCGGGTGCCCCCAAGACAGCGCAATGGACGCTGTGGAATGTGTGCGATTCGGCGGGGACAGGGAAGAATTACCACTGTTCACATAACACGCCGGCACACCCATTTGACCCGCCAAGGAATTTCAAGACAACCCAGAACATAGATTCGGGGTTTATTGGGTGGGTGGCTTCTGCTGTTCCAAGGGTGCATTTGGAGCAATGCGGTTGGCGTAGCTGGGGATATGTGCTGACTGCTATGGGATAGGACAACCCGATTCTACTACCAGTCTCGGTTCATGTTCGCCTATTACCTCATATCTCTCATCTTCGCGCTGATTTCCTTTTCCGTGGGCTTGCTCGCGCTTTGCAGCCGTTTGGGCGCCGCGCTCTCGAGCATCTTAGTGCTCGTCGCATTGTTCTTTACCACCCTCACCGCTGCCCTGATGACGTAAGTCAGCACCACTCCAGTTGGAGACACGATCCTGACATTGACCTGCCACCTCAACCACAGATCCTGTTTCGTCGTGGGCCGCGACAACTTCAACCGAAACAACCAGAAAGCCCAGATCGGCGCCAAAGCCTTTGGCTTTACGTGGGGTGCTTTCGCATGCTTGCTAATCTCCTCGATCTTATTCTGCGTAACCTGTATCGCGGGTCGCCGGGATAGGACATATACCACAGCGACTGCTGGCGGGGGCAGGTTCTGGCGAAGGGGGAGGAGCACGAGGCCAAAACGAAGCTATATGGATACGGAGATCGCAAGGTAGATGAAGAACTAATTGCTGAGGCGCGGATATGATGACAAGGAAACCCCACCCGACGAAGATTTCTAGTACATTCCCGAACATACCCCATAAGGCTGGTGCGACCTTCCCGTCCTACCTTTTCTTTTTTTTTATGTCGAATTTGGCAAAGCCAATGAGATTGGCGTATGCAGGCGAGATAGTCAGTGTCTTCCATCTCGTATGCCGCATGTATGTACTGTACGTTCTGAGAACACGCCAAATCATCAAATTGAACGATTTAGCTTTGCCCATTCCACACGGGAAAAAAAAATATGCGCAACTACACAAACAAACAATATCCAAGTGATGATACCAAGTCACACTCACAGAATCACTCACAACACAGGGCTCCCTCCCTCCCTCCCTCCCTCCCTCCTATCTATCACTTGAGCTGACCACCAGTTTTCTGCCCCAAGGCCAAGAATCCAACAGCATAAGCTTATCCACAGCAACAGCAGCAACAACAGCACCAAAACCAAAGACACTAAACCAGTCAGTCAGTCAGTCGGTCATTCAGTCGGCACCGAGAAAAAAAAAAATCAATTGCTTTTCATTCTTTCTTTTCGTACCACCCTTGCAAGAGAATGTACGAAGTGATTTGTGTGTCCAAAGCTCAGAGAATTCCCTAGATAAAATTAAAATAAAATAAAATAAAAAATAAAAAAAAGGAGTAGTGAGATTGATTGACCGACCGATCTATTGATTGGGTGGAGTGGACGGAAAAGGGAGGGAGGGGGAATCTCAGAATTAATAATAATAATACCCGTTTTGTTTATTCAGTTTTTGGGTTGAAGTCGATAAAAAAAAAAAAAAAATTTTTTTTTGACTAAAATACAAAGTTCCGAGGAGGAGAAAAGGACTAAGAAAGCCTTCTTTTTTTTTTTTTTTTTTTTTTTGTAGACACTGTGGGGACAAAGTAAAAGGGTCACAAATCGGGCGAAAATGCAGCGCAGATGTGAGAGAGAATTTGTGTGGTATGGCGAAGTAATTAAAAAATTGAAAATTCGTTGGCGGTAATAAATATCTTTTTGAAAAAAAAAAAAAAAGAAAGAGAGAGAATGTGTTACTGTATGTCCATAAAGCCAAGGTAAGAGAAAGTGCAGTAGTAACTCGTAGATATTACCGGGGTGCGCGCAGAGAAAGGAGTAGTTAAGGAAAGGCCGTTATGGTCACCGTGATACAGGAGTATGGCACGTATAGGAGGAATAGCTTCTGCAGTATTGCGAATAGCTTGACTGGTGAGGTTATAATTCTCCTATCTATAGCGTCTTCTCAACATATCTATACATAGCAGACTGTCCCAGCAATGTCTATTCCGCCCGCTCCCACTCCAAATACCGCTCAGAGCCGCGGTGGCCAGATGCATGAAGAATATCAAACTCCTTCTTTGAGGCTCTATCCTCAAGCCGCAGTGGCCATGGCTTGACAATCGAATTTTTCTCCTTGACCCGGAGCCCATTGAATGCGCTGATTTCCCTGAATTGACACCGGTCCATAAACCGCTTGAACGGCTTATCAAAGTCACGAATCATAGTCGTTGCTTCTATATACCGTATCATATCCGCGTTTGAAGGTGTGAGATTAGTGAACATCTCTCTTGTGACTGTTAGGTATTTGTCCATACGCTTTATATCAGACCGTAGCGTGGAGATAATGCCCTCACCATAGCCCTCTTCTTCGTGGACTGCGTTGAGGAAGAGCGCCAGAAGAGTCGCCTTGGGGTTTTGAGATTTCGGCTTGAGCAGTGGACCGAACACGGAGATAGTGACCCCCGGTCCGAGGTAGCCACGGTCGGTGATGTTTGAAACCTACCATACGTTAGGGTCGACGAATACAGAGGCAGGGGCACGAAGCAAACCTCGATCCGGTCAAAGGAAGAATTGGCCTGTTCCCGCCCTTTGAGGAGGTTGGGTAACTCTAGTGCGTTTACTTGAAATAGTTGTATATCGACGTTGGAGCTTCTGATCCGGCGACAAAATTGCAAGAGAAGGTTTCGGAGATAGAAGAACAGGCTTCCATACATGTCCTTCTTCGCAAACGGCACATGTTGCATAACCTCATTAACACACCAGCTATGGAGTGGGTCCGAATCGTCCTTCATCGGCCAAATATCCTTCGTATGGTAGAATGTCCTTTCGAGAGTTAGCACAATATTCATTCTCATTAATCCCCCTGTACCCACGGATTAGGTGTATCAAACTCCTTTCGCGATGACCCGAATGGCAGGAGAATCCCATCCTCGCGGAATTTCAATGTGCATACGCGCCATGCCGGGGGTTGAGTGTACAGCGCGCGGTCGATATAGTCCTTCCTCTCTGGAGCCAGCATCACCGACCTACGGAGTTTCTGGGCGAGCGCGGCGGAGAGGCTATTGGGAACGTTGAGAAATTGCTGAAGACGAAACCACTGTTCTTTCTTGAGGACTAGACGCAATGACTTATTTCCATACGTCCAAGTCTTCGCTTGCAGCGATGATGGTGGCTTGGATTGGATTTTCGCGCATACGTCTTTAATCAGGGGTAAGATATCGACTTGAAGCGATTGTAGGACTCTCGCTGGCACTAGAGCTGAATACCAGATATGGATCATAATCGGTGCCGCTATCTCTGGGTCGAAGTGCAGCGCTATTAAGAGGAGTATAGCATTCCGCGCTACAATGTCAAACTCCCGGTCGTTTATCGTCACACTACAACGCCCTGTATACGCCTCCGGAAGCCCTACGAGAGTCTTCACTAAGTTCCTAATATCGCCGGAGGCAGCGAGGGTTTAGCTACAAGCACAACCTCTTAGGGAGCAGCTAGCTTACCTGCAAAGAGTAAAGAGTAGTCTCTACCTTCGTCAAACCCTTCATTCTGCTTGAGATTAAGCACGTCCAGAGCCGGCATGTTACCCCACATATACTGCGAGCCACCGTGTACAGTGAACGCCGCTAGATCGGAACCGACAAATGCAGGCTGGCGGCCTTCTCGATCCCATGACGGCCTCCATGTTTCCTTGATATATGGCGACCTACAGTCCTCCTTGTGCTTCTTCCAATGAGCTGACTTGCATTCCTCACTACAGAACTAATGCCAAAGATGTCAATAGGGATCTGAAAACCTTCGCATGTGGCATGAACATGACGAACCTGGACCAGATAGCAGCCCGGACAAGCACTCCTTGCGGGCTCAAAGCACGGGGATCTTTCCGCTCCGGACAAACGCTCCGTGTTGGCGCAGAGGCCCGGATTAAGCAATGAAGAGTTTGCTGAAGACATTCGAGTTCTGTCAGGAATACCAGTTAAGTGCAGTAGGCATAGGAATCTGGAGCTCGCGGCCGGCTACTTAGTGTATTCTGAACGGTAAGAGCTGTTGGAAAGACGCGTCAACGTGGTGTTGATACTGTTGACCGGGTAAGAGTATGGAGTTAGCTTCCTGTTGTGTAACAAACCCTCTCTCGCCACTCCTGAGTTTAGAAGTTCGTTTGTCAAATTCCATAGAAAGTCCGTTGCTTCCAATAGCATAGCCAGACCTACCAAAACAAACACTGCTTGCAGAGCAGAATAGACCAGTCGCCTTGGCACCAGCCCTAGTCTTTCAGACAGCCAGCTCACCCTGCATCGACTCTGGTACCACAATCCGCCCTTTTTCCCTGCCCGATATCTGCCAGATATTCTGAGGGTGACACAGCAAATTTGCAACACAACACTAGCCATCTCCGGAACAAATCTCAAACCCCCTTTCCCCCCTCCCCCGGAAATAAAATAACGCTCTCTGTTCCACCGCAGCCCTACTGTATTCAGCATGCCCGCACGAAATTGGAGGCAGGCATCGCGGAGGTACGTACCTGTAAGTGTGCGTCGGAGAGAGCCGCCGTGTGCAGAAATTGGAGGGGGTGAGGGCAAAACCCTCAACGTCCTTCGTCATTTCCATGCAAGCAGCAGGTGCACGCCAGTATCGATCACATACCCCTTTGACTAGCCCGATGGAGAGCGTTTGTTGGCACGCTGGCGTCTCTGCTGGACTCATGCTGGGGAACTGCGGTCTGGGTGAAACAAGGTCTTATCACGACACCACAAGAGCATAAAGACTGCTTGTCATACCATCCATAGCTAGGAGCAATGACATCCTATAAATCAGATGGCCTCGAAGGGTGGGGGCTGCTCGTTCTGAGATTAAGTGGGCGAATCGTTCTCTCGCTTGATTCGGTGTGGAATGCCTTCAAAAACGGCGGCCAAATCCACCATTTTTGGACGCAAAATCACTAAGAGCCTGTTTTAAGATATATATATATATATAAGCTTGTTGGTAAATCATGGATAAGCCGGTCGTCGCAGGACAGAAAATGGCTTCGGCGGGAGAAAAAGCGGAAAAAAATAGAGAAATAAAAATCGAGCCACCGACGAAAAGTTCCGCAGACGAATTACGGCTGTTTTGTCAAGCAGACGCCTGCCACGTCTTGCTGCGTCGAAAGGGTAGATTTTATCCATATACATCGACGGACCAGCCCTTCATCGCCTCCGTCTACCGAAACGATTGTAAGACACCTTGTATGTGTGTATCAGATTATCCCGACCTTATCAATTATCAAGGACAAAAAGCTACCCCCTGCTAATCAAGAAGACGCCGGCACATTTTCGGGAAAAGAAAAACAATGTACCAAGTACTACTGTGTAGAAAACTATAGGATAGTGTGTTGTATGGTTAAGAAACCACATCTGCAATAAAAACAGATGCTAGTGGTAAAAAAGTAAAAAAAAAATGTATAAAAGAAAAGAGGCTGAAAAGGATGAGAAGCGGCTAAAAAAAGCCGGTATCAAAACGCGATCAGACTGTCCTGATCATCCAAACTAGAAAATAAAGGGGAAACGACACCTAATACCAGGGTGCGTAGGCAGAATTCGATAGGTGATGGACTTTGCAGCCAAAAATATAACCGTCTGTCCTCCTAAAACAAAGTGTGTGGGTGAATAGAGAGCACCCCCTTCTTCCTCTACTCGTGAAAGTATGTTGAAGCGGAATGCAAACTAGCCACGAGGTCCCATGCTAGTGAACTCAAAGTCCTCTGCCTCTTCACAAAAAGCCATAGCTCTCGTTAACTTCCTACTCATGTTTGACTCGGTTAACGCATCCCTTTCCTCAGGCGATCTGATGATATCACGATCGTAGTACGAAGCGCATCTCTCACGCCTCGGACGGTTACTCTTCCGATACTGATCCACATCGGGGCTTAGTTTCACAACTTCCTCGGGGCCGGGAAGGGCCACCGCAATGTCCCTCGACACCTGTTTTCTGCGTCTTGGGTTTTCTAGGAAGGATCCTCGCGGTGCTGTGTGGTGTACAACAGCAAATGGAGAGCTAGCAGCAAGGGTCTGCGGTTTCTCGCCCAAAGTCGGAATCCGGGATTTATGAGGAGTCGCTGCGTCCCTCAATCGCAGTGGTTCGATTTGCTGCGGTTCAACGATCTCACTGGTGGCCCCGCCCTCTAATGGTTTCTGGTTTTCTTTGTCGCTGTCCTCAGGTTCCATATTGGTATCTAGTATATTTGTCTCGTCCGGTGGACGCTGTGTTGATTCATGGTCTTTCCTTGCACTCTGGGCCTTTCCTCGACCCTCCAAAGTAGGGTAGCGGAGCTGGGAACTACTGTCTGGGCCTGGCGTTCCAGGGATCCTCCACTTCTTCCTGGGTGAAGCACTAAGCATATCCTCCAACCACTTATCTACGTTAGATCTATCAGCGCCGGGAGTGAAGAACTTCCTAGATGTCATCGGAGTCGGCAATGCTACAGAGCGCCGCGAAAAGTACAGTTCGCTGTCATCCTCATCGTCCCAGATATCGAAACCTAGGTTTGTTGCGCCGGGGTTGGGAGGGGTGGGTTCATTTGCCGGGATCCTAGCCCCGGTAGAACTCTTCGGAACAACGAGCTCCTCATGGAGTGGCACCTCACTGATTTCCATAGTGAAGCTACCATCGATTAGCTCATTAGGCCTCTGTCGGTGACCAGCGTTGCCCTTTGAGGAACAAAGGTCGTCCTGTGCACCATAATATGTCTTCCTTGTAATCCCTTTGGATGGGGTTGTCGTTCCGTCACACGAAATACGCTGCTTGGTTTGGATATCTAGAGCGAGAGACATTGTTTCTGATGTGCGTATTGCAGTAGAGGTTGCCTGATCAACATTCTGTCCCTTGTCACAACATATCGCGGTACTCTCTGTGGGCTGGCGTTGTAAAACTGGAAGCCGCGATTTTCTCGCACGTTTCCCAAAAGCCAACGCAGGGAGTTGAAGGTCATTTCGTAGAGAAATTTGCGCATCGTGGAAGATCTGGGCCATCTTCGCGCTATGCCCTGGACTAGCCGCGGCCCTCAGGAGGGCGGGATTCTGGCAGCGTTTTCGCCCGATGTTTGGTGAATCACGGTTAAGTGTCTGGGGTACCTGGATGGTCTGGATGGCCTGGCTGGCTGAACCTTGCCCGTGGTCACCATCTGGGCCCCGTTGTTCACCAAAGACTGCAGCAGTCGGTGTGATGGGATACACGACTTTATCATGAACCTTCTTCAAAACCGGCTCTTCCTGGGTCGTTGCAAGATGGGCTGCGAAACACATCATTGTGTTAGCATTATGCCGCTTGGAAGTTGACTATCTGGTCCCCGGGGAAGTAGGCGTGAAACAGACTCTTCGAGCTCAAGGAGGGGGGATACTGGATTGCATTGACATACGTGCCGCAGGATTTCTTGACCGCTCTGTGTCATCACCGTCAATGCCGGTCTCCGAATCCCGGGTTTTCTCATTGACAATATCGAAGTGACCCTACCCCTCTTTGTTAACAGAACAGAACTATAGTAACAACAATCCCGGTGCAATTTCGGTGGTGCAACAATAACAATAGGAGGCGTACGGCACTCACCTGACCTTCCAGGGACATGGCTGACTGTGGGTGTATTTTTATTCGGGGGATAGGCTTGAGAAGTAGGTAGAGAGAGGACAAAGAATAGCAGCAACTAGATTACAGCGTTCATGACTGTGAAAAATCAAGTAGGCGTGATTGTGCAAAGGAGAAGGAACGACGCAGCGCTGGCGATGGCGTCCCGATTGGGGCACCTCAAGGCATGCATGGCAAGAGGACAGCTTCGGGCCTTGATGTCTTAGTTTTTTGAATCCGGCGATCGCAATAAGAATCCTGGATACAGGACGGACCCTGGCATATTTCGGGGGTTGATGGGGGACTTTCATTATGCATACGCTGGTACTCCGTACGCGACGGAGGGGTGTGTTGCTTCGGAGAGACGGACACAAGAGCCCCATGTAAGCTCCATCCCGATGGGGCACTTGGTACCTCGTACAGACATCTATAGATACATACATACGTGCGTGCATGCGTACGTACAGCGGTGGTACATACGGATTGTACTGAGGACGCATGTACCGATGTGGTGCGTGCTCATCTCGCTCAAATCTCATCTCATCTCATTGCCTCATCGAGCCAGTTCATGGTGCACACATGGTCTAGGACTCATGGAGAACGCATGATTCGCGAAAGGGGAGGTGGGATGTGCAATGCGCTATGTATAGCGCTTGTGCGTGGGCTCGGAACCGTGATTGCGGTGTGACTGCATGGCGAATTGCGTAGGTGTATGTAGAACTAGGGTGTGTGTGTGTGTGCTGGTGCTCCCGTACGTCGATGGGGGTCTCATATCGGGCCCGTTCATTGGGTGGGAGATGGGAGTTGGGTGGGTTGGATGGATTGGCAGCGGGCGAGTGGCATGGACCACGGCAACGGTGGCTCTCAGTCTGAAACGCAAGCGAGAAGAAACAGCAGCATCGAGAGCCTGGACGAAGCCGTGAAGCCAAGCCCCCCCCCGCCTGCGCTCTGGATAGAGAGTACTCTCCAGCCTGCAGAGCCCGTCCCAAGAGCTGGATGCGAAGCAGCCGGCCACCAATCGCCTCCGGAAAACGTGCCGCGTCCGCCATCGCCCAGCCCTCTGAGCCGTGATTCGCAGCTCCGCAACAGAAACCCCATGCGAAATTCGTCGGTCTCTCCAGGGGCCGTGTCGGCTGGCTTAGTGTTTTCTTTATTCAGCTGTTCCCTGCTGCTGCTGCTGCTGCTGCGAGTCCCACTAGGCAAGAGGGAAGATGTGGATGTGCGTGTGAGCCAGACGGGCACCCAGCGTCCCGATCTCGTCTTTGTCGGCCTCTTCTCTCTCTCTCCCCCGTCCTCTTTCGACCATGCGCTGGCCTGCACGCTGCAGAGCGTTATTACCTATCTATCTTTCTACGAGTATCGACATTTCCCATCAATTTACTTGAAGTCCAGCCGGAGCTTGATGCTCGATCTCCCTTTCCCACTTCCCTGACACCTCTCGGTTAGGGCTCTTCGTGCGACTTTCGACTTTCTCATAACGGCGCTTTTCACCACTTCCCCCGACTCACAATCTGGATCGATTGCGAAGGGCTTCTTGAGAGCCATAGGTTGTTGGCGGAAAAGGAGCCACTTTTCTGAAGGCGCGGTTTAAGGACCGAGGGCGGGACTGACGTTTCCGGCTCGGGTGGAGCTTCAAACTCCAATTGTAAGTTCTCTGACCTCTCGTGTCTCCGGGAAGTCGCTCTAGAGATGTTCTTTTGGGGACCTGCGTCCTATAGCACTGCGCGGGCAAGAAGGCCTCTTTCGTTCTTGCGTTTCGGCCGCTGCTCGACGTCTCCCGCGTCTTGCTCTCTTGAAGGCGCGCCTGTTCGTGCCTGCGAAAGAGCGATCCATTGTCTCCCCAGTCGACCCGCCCTAGCCAATTGCGCATATTCTGACTGGACGCTACAAACATATAGATAAGATCGGTTCCAGTTATCCTGTCTTAACGAGAAGTCGTAATGAATAAGACACATAACGACGGGCTTTCGACGCAGTTTATATTTGAAGGTCTTATGTCAGCATCAAGATCCAACACTCATTATCGCAAATACCTCTTTTGACGCCAGTTTCGGGCCCAGGCCTTATCACTACAAGACACCACCACGACCTTTTCGTTTACAGGCACTCTACGCGCCGTTGCACTCTTTTCGTTTGACTTTTGACGCTTTCACCTCAAGGACGCTAGGATCCCAGACAAAGACCAACACCAGAACTACCTGACCAGACTATCGTTCTACGTTAAAAATTTTCACTCGTTCTCATCCGCCAACACACCTAATCTCAAGTACGACTCATTTGCAGACCTAGTAACGCTAGCTGCACATCGGGCACGGACATAAGCTCAAAGGTCTTTTGTCATACCAGCCGATTTCCATGAACGCGGAGGCTTCGGGAATATACAGGACTGTATCTCTAGCGATTCAATACCCAGGTTCTCTCAACCTTGGGGCTCTTAGTGTAACCGTACGATTGTGTGCGGTAGTTTTTGTTTGGCTGGTCCAACAAAGGATACATAATTATCAGATAGATGCAACAGGGTTCCCGCCAGGGCGCGCCTCCGGGGCTGCCCTTCGGACAAGCCGATAGGCTCGGTCGCGGAGATAATGGAGGAAACAACCTTACATCTGGCTCGACCAGAGATGCTAGAGAGACCGTGGAAGCCGGACAAACAGCCGAACAGAGAAGTAGAGGGCGAGATGCAGATAACAGGACACGAACGCCGTCGGGTGCACAGAGCTCTGCCCCTCGCAACAAGCGACCAGTTCCCTCAGCCATTGCAAATGGACGGGGCAATCCTGGAGCTATTGGGGCTGCTATATCGAGACCTGCCCCTATGCCACAGTGGCCTTTAGCGGAGAGTAGGATGGACCCCATTAGGGAAGGAGGTGTTGGTCGTGGTGATGCTCCACAGAGACCTCCACGACCACGATACGTCCCCTCAGTGCTCGATTCCTCGAAGATACAGGACCACACACCAAGCTCATTCGCCTACAAAACGGTTCAGTCTACGCAACAGTCCCAACTACGGAATAGTGTCGAGGGTTCCATCGAGTCTGTCGGTGTATCATCGCCCCTCTCAGCCTATGATTCTAATAGGGAGTCACAGACTTCGACTTCGTCGATGGGCACTATTCCAGATTTTCCACAAATTCCCACTACAACAGCTGGTCCGCCACGACGGTCATCGAACTACGGGCCGCCGCCATCGCGAAGGGGGAATTCGTCATTTTACTCCCAGTCTTCCTATGTATCGCCGATTCCGGAAGAATCCGCTGGGTTGCGAACTCCTGGTTCCTATGCGTCAAGCCACGTTATCCCAGCGAGCTGGGGACCCGGATCAGAGGATTTTCAACCTGCCAAAGAAGGAATGGATCCGCTGTCTGACGAAGAGGACGGAAGATTATCTAGGAGTACTGGCGATGATGACGAAGATGGGCTTGTCAGGAAGGCTAGCTTGGGGAAACGCCACAAACCCTCTCTAACGACTATTAAGAATTCGGAGAAGTTGGTGCCCCTCCCTAGCCGTCCTTCAGTCGACAGTGAACAGCCGACGTCGATTTCTTCTGGGAAGGACAAGGCAATGCCTACTGGAACTATGGGAAAAGGCGTTATTGCGGCTAGTTTGGTAGGCACTGCGGGTTCGGGAATGTCGCAAAGCTATGATAGGGAGGCGGACCGGTTGGATACCCCTTCGTCAGCCCCACCAACACGTACAACATTTCTATCCGTTAGTGAGCCTTCACCGGCGTCTAGAGAGGAGAGTCCACCATCTAGAGAGATTACTCGGTCGATATCGCCTGTAGATCCTAGGGTTAACAAGGTACTTGGGGCATACGGAAACGACGCTCGTGACAACTCGTACCGCACCAAACCGGCGAGATCATCATTTAGTGACAGACTCCCTGGGCTTCGACGCCCTCCGAAGTTGAATATTGACGCGGTAAGAGAAGCAGAGGCGAGGGGCAGCCTCACCAGCCTTCCGGATTTGATCAAGCGTGCTACAAGGCTCGCGGCCGTGCTTGAAAAGGGCCGACCAGAGAGCGGTTGGGAAGACTATTCAGGTGATAGCAGGGAAGGAAGCAATGGTAAGAATGCACCATTTTCCAGTGTCGTGAATTGAGGCGCGTACTAACCGTGTCTAGCATCCCAACGACGCTCTGGCTCCATCTCCGATATCCTCGCCTCCTTCCCTCCCCCAGTTCTTGCTGCACCTAGAGAAAACCGCCGGCAGAGCCGAGGGCTCTCTCGATGGCCGTTACCTGCAGATGGCTTCACACCTGTCGACAGACGATCCGCGGATATAGACTCAAGGCCGACAAAACGTAGGTGCTGTGGTCTTCCACGGTGGGCTTTAATCCTCCTTGCCATCATCGCTCTACTTGTTATGGCTGCTGCGATAGCAGTGCCATTAAAACTTGTTAGTTTGTCCAAGAAAAAAAACAGGTCTGGTGGCACATCTGCACAGGACGATCTGCGAATATGCCAACAGCAGTTTCAGTGCATGAATGGGGGATCAATGACCGCCAACGGCAACTTCTGTCAGTGCACCTGCATCAACGGCTTTAGTGGAGATCGTTGTGCGGTTCCTCCGTCGGCAGGCTGTGTGACGATAAATGCTGGTTCGGAACCGGCCTTGCAGAATGCCACGGTTGGCTCAGCGATATCGCGCTTGCTTGAAGATGCCAATAAGAATTTCAGCATCCCCCTGAACTCGGCAGCAATCCTCTCACTCTTCACCACTAACGGTCTCTCATGCACGTCTCAAAACGCTCTCGTCACTTTTGACGGCCGTTCTAGCCCCGTTCAGGGTTCAGTGCAGCCCTCCATTTCTCAATCTGCGACCATCACCAATGCTCCTACCAAACGTTCAATTCCTACGACATCGAGCATACTTACCGTACCTGACCTCTCATACATCTATTATGACAGTGCATCGCAGACCAAGGCCCCAACCCCGACCCCGACCGCTAGTGGCCAAGGAAGTCCAAATATCCTTGTAGTGGACGAGATTATGCTCGATTTCGCAAGGGTCAGTGTGTTGTTCATATTGCAAGAGGAGCAGTCACTGGCCGCCGCTGTGACGGCACAGACTAGGCTACAGAACGCATTCGATGTTCAGGGAGGTTCGCCCAGGGTGGATGTTGGGGGCAATACAACTGTTGGGTTTAACGACATGACTGTCAACTTTGGGGATGGCAAGGAGGTCGGCTGTGGCAAACCTCGGTGCCAGTGAATACTATGCCATGTCAATGTGTACATGCATTTACGTAGCAGATCCCGCTTTGTTTTCACCCTGCATTATTTTCTTCCATCGGCGTTGGTGTTCATTTTGCTCTCGAAGCATGGCGTTGCGACTACCCTTTGTGCGTGTGTGGCCTATCCTGCCGGATTTATTTGAGGGCAGTTATTTTCATCTCGTCTCTTCGTTTCCTAATATATCAATCCTTCATGCTGGACTAATTTGTATAATTTCATACAAACGAACCCAGAGCAAACAGAGTCTCTCCTATCTATCTCCTATTTATTCTATTTCCTTTTTTTTTTTTCAGTGTAACCTTTTCCCTCCCGCCCACTGCGAGCTGTACATACATATTCACATTGTGGGGGTGTACAAAAGAAAGACGGCCAAGAGTTATGGCACTTGCCCTGCTGCAATTTGGGAGTGCGAACATGGAAATCCTTTTTGAGAAACGCTGTGTAGTACTGAACCCGCGGTACTTGGGAGGTGTGCCTACCAAATGGCGTAGGTGGGAAGCCCTCTTAACCAATAGCTCTGTACGTGATAGGCAATTAGAGATGCTATTCGTGATTCCGCGAAGGTGAATCCAGCCAATCATGGCATGCTGAAGTGGAATCAGCTGGCTGAGCAGAGTGAGGAATTAATTAATGAATTGGCCACCGCGATCTCCGCCAGAGATTTGAGGACTGGCGTGAGGTGCTTGGTAGGCTAATTGCTATGAAGTAATGCTCTGTGGCGGTCGAAAGGGGAAATAGTTGTTGCCGCCGATGACGACGTCGGGAGTCTTAGTCGCGTTTCCCTGAAAAAAAAAAAAGGCTGAACAGCGAGCGCAACACCTGACTTCCACCTCCACAACCACCTCTTAAACACCGACAACCTTACTTTACTTACCTGCCCGCTCTGCCCACTTGCTTGCCTACTTGCTTGCCAGCATTCTACCTTTCTCTCTCTCTCTCTCTTTACCTACCGCACCTACGCAATGGGCTACATACGCCCGAGCGAGCTGCCGCACCTGCGGGAGTACAAGTACTCTGGGGTGGATCATAGTCTGGTGTCGAGATACGTGCTCAAACCCTTTTATACGAATGTGGTGATTCGCTGTTTTCCAATGTGGATGGCGTGAGTGGCATTTCCCCTTCCGGGTGCGTGCTGGCTTGAGAGAAGCAGACTTGTGGGCGGTTTGACTGACGGATTTTGCGACGCGTATAGACCGAACCTGGTGAGCCGCATACCCCTGCTCGCAGACGTTATCACGTCTTAGTGTTCCTATGTAGTTTGTGTGGGTGCTCGGATCAAGCGTGTGCTTACAATTGGGTGCTGTTGGGGGAAATAGATCACACTAACCGGCTTCTGCTTCGTGGTGGCCAATTTCCTGACTATGCTCTGGTATTGCCCAGGGCTTGACACAGACTGCCCGCCGTGGGTGTATGTGAGTTGGGCGGCTGGGCTGTTTTTATACCAGACGTTTGATGCCGTGGATGGTGCGCAGGCGTATGTTCTTCCTGTTGACTGAGTGGGGGATAAGGGAGGGGCTTACCACCGCGAGACATAGGCGGAGAACACATCAGAGTGGACCGTTGGGAGAGCTTTTCGATCACGGTAAGGTCCATTTTACGTCTTCCTGCTCTAGACCGGGAATCGGGAAAATGCTTACACCGAAAAACTTAGGCGTCGATGCACTCAACACAACTCTAGAAGTCTTCCTCTTCGCCGCAGCCATGAACCTCGGCCAATCCTGGGCTACAGTCCTAACCCTCTTTGGATGTATGCCCCCTATTTACCTATTTAATAAGTTGGACACTTCATTAACTCCTATCTAGGTCACCTAACGTTCTACATCCAAACCTGGGAAGAATACCACACCAAAACCCTCTACCTTGGGCTTGTATCAGGCCCCGTCGAAGGTATCCTCACACTCTGCATCGTCTTCGCCATCACAGCCTATAACGGGGGCGCACATTTCTGGAAGCAGTCAGTGTTGCAAGTGTTAGGCGTGGGGAGCGATGCCTATGGTTTTGGGTGGCTGCCCAAGTGGGTGGGCGAGATGCAAGTTAATCGAAGTTTTTTGGTATATGGGGGGGTCATTTTGGGGTATAATATGTTGGAGAGGTATAGTTGTTTTTTCCGGTTTCCTCGTTAGGTTCCTGGATAAGGGTGGAACCACTGACGGTAGTAGTTGCCGAAACGTCGCCCGTACCCGCAGAGCCAACAGCCAACCCATCTTCCCCGCCCTCTTCGGCCTAGCTCCCTTCTTCCTAACCTGGATTCTCGCCCCCATCTACCTTTTCCTCCAACCCACGATCCTAACCTCCCACCTCCTCCCTTTCTCCTTCTTCCTCGGCCTCCTGAATGCCCTCTCCGTCGGCCTAATAATCACGGCGCACCTCACTAAATCCCCCTTCCCGCACACCCCTAACGCCCTAGTGCTCCTCCTCCTCCTCGGCGCCCTTGACTCCGCTGGAATATGGCTAAAGGCGCATTCTGGGGGTGTGGTAGGGTGGCCAAGCGTGTTGGGCGATGGCGCCTATCAGATAGGCTATCTATTTTTCTCCATGGGGGTTGCAGGAGGAGTCTATGGAAGCTTTGTGGTGGATGTGGTAAAATCTATTTGTGAGTATTTGGATATTTGGTGTTTAGTTATTAAACATCCATGGGTTGGGGACGAGGAGTTAAATGGCGTGTTGCGGGAGGGAAGGAAAGGTAAGTAGAGGGTAAGGTAGTGAGATTTTTTGTGTTATTATTTCGGTATCTGGAGCCCTCTCTCTTTAAGTACGCCCCCCTCTTCCTTCTCGGGATAAAAGGGGAGGAGGCAAGGTTTTTCTCTTGATATCCCATTTTCATAACGCTCTTATGTGTATGTATGTACTGTACGTACAGTACATAGTTCTAAGTTAGTGCAAGATCGAGCATAATAGACCAGATATCTAACAAGTTACAAGCATATAAATGTGCACATTGGTTGTATGTATGTACATGTACACACATTTACATGTACAGATAAGTGACCCACAACCGCGACATCTGTTGATACCACAAAATCCCTCCCAATGTCTTCTTCATCACATATATAACAACCACATCACTCGTCCTTGTCCCTCCCCAATGCCCCCACCCCTTCCAGTCGCTCCAACCCCTTCCACCCCTCATCAACAACCCACCTCAGCTCCCCGCGTTGCCAAAGCGCCTCGCACGCCCCCCCAACGACCAGCAACCCGGGAGGCCTACTCCCCACTTCTTCGACCGCCGCGCACACAAACTCCAGTGAGCTCCTAATAACCCTCTGATCCTTACATGATGCCCTCTCCACCACCGCACACGGAGTATTCCCCGGCCAGGGCGATGTGTCGTGTTGAGTGAGGGAAGATACTAGCGAGGCGAGCCGGTGCAGCGCCATCAGGAACACGACGGTTTGGGTGGGGCTGTGTGGCGGTGGGGGAGGGGCAACGCCCTTCCGGCCCGTTCCTGTACATATCAGGATTGAATCCGCAACGGCTCTCTGCGTGGGTGGAATGCCTGCAAACAGCGGCCCGCATAGGGCGCTGGTCACCCCGGGCAGAGCCACGGCGCTGAAACCCTTCTCTCTGAAAAATAATACCTCCTCCCCGCCGCGGCCGTATATGTATGGGTCGCCCTGTTTGAGGCGCACGACCGTCTTGCCAGCGCGGAGGGCTGTGAGGCCGAGCTCAAGGAGCTCCTCCTGGGCTTTATCGGCGTTTCCGGGGAATTTCCGCGCGATATGGACGGGGGTACGCCGGGGGATTAGAGAGAGGATGGGTGACGGGATGAGTTTGTCGGCGAGGATTAGGTCTGCGGTTAGGATAGCTTTATGGGTTGCGGTTGTGAGGAGGTCGGGGTGTCCGGGGCCGCTGCCGGCGAGGTAGATGAGCGGTTTTTGGGTGAGGCGGGTGTCGAGGGTTGCTGCGTCGAGGGGAGGAGGGGCGCTGTTGTTGGTGGTGTAGGAGAGGAGGATAGTAGAGACGTCAGCGTCGGTGATAGAAGAGAGGCGTCGGAGGGGCCAGTATTCGCATATTTGGCTGAGCCAGCGGATTCGGCGATTACGTGCTGCGTCGCGGTCCTCGGGGGTTATGAGGGCATTGAAAGATGCCCTTTGGCCCATATCCTCTTCTTCCTCCGGGTCAAGTTCCGAGACATGGTCTTCCTCCCATATCCGCCTTCGTATCGTGCCCAATCGCTCGCAGGCTGCGCCTAGATTGGTGGGGAGGGAGGAGACTATCTCACGGCGGATACGAGAGGCAAGTTTGCAGCCCCTCCCGGAGGTGGTTACGCCTATTTGGAGGGGGCCGTCGACGTGGGTCGAGAGGAGAGAGAAGGAGCTGAGATTTGGGGCGTCCGTGACGTTGACAGGAATTCGTAGTCTTCGGCATAGGGTCGAGATATGCACACCCGTTTCGGGGTATCAGCAATTGCCCCCCAATGAAGCTCCTCTGTGGATCGACTAGTAGGAGAGCATACTTGAGGGATTCCTGGCGCCAACAGTAACAAACACCGCATCCACGACGCCATCCACCTCCTCTCTCCCTAGCTCCTGTAAATCACCGTCCCGGAACTCCCGCCTAATCCACTCCACCTCCCCATCTTCTATGCGTTTCTCCAGGCCAGAGTGCACGTCTACATCTGCCGGCGCAATCACCTTCGGCTTTGCGCCAACCTCTAGTGAGCGTGTGCACCGCGCTGCGGCGAGGGGATTAGAACCCACAACCAGATGGATGTGAGAGGTGCAATTGACAGAGGTGAGCAGTAAGGCTGGCATGACTGCCCCACGCAATGGGGTTTTCGTCCGCGACAAAGGAAGGGACGAAGGGAAGAAAAGAGAAGTACGAGACCAAGTCCCATCTACCTATGCAGGACTAGTTATATCGCCTGTAGAGTAGTAGAGTAGTAGAGTAGTACTTGTGCAGAGTTCTCCACGGAGAAACTCGACCTTTCCCCCTCTCCCCGCAAAATAGACAAAACCCGCCGAGTTATAAAAATGCGCGATCGCGCGAGTAATTCCACAACTTCATCTCAAGTCTATTGTAGAAAATCATAATTATGAGGCTATTCTGCATCGTCGTATAACTCTCTATATAGGTCCTATAACTTCTTGATAATCTGTACTTTACTATCTTATCTAGAATATGTTCTTTCCTTTCTACTACTACAAATAGATATAAGAGACAGTAATAGTAGTATATCTCTATATTTCTTTATTTCTATTCATTAAACTTGGTATAAATAATAGAACATGCAAGGATATATGGGATTTCTTATAATGTCCAATTCAATGCTCTTGTATCGTTCGACTTGCAAATTGAATTGCTCTGCTTGATCGGCCAGAGGTTGCACCACCGTGCCAATAGGTGTAAGCTTGGCAACGTTGACTATCTTTCTCAGGAAGTCGTTCCACCTTCTCGACTGCATTTCTTTTTGGGGAGTTCCAAAGAAAAGAACGCCAATGGTGAGCAGCTGGATTGCCTTGAGGCGTGCATCACGCTTGCATACCGCAGCAGACTCATGAACGAGTCCGCTTTTGACGATCAGCCCTCCTAGACTGTGTGCGACGAAAATTATAGGAAGTTTTGCGGCGTTGCCAGTCCTTTTGTCTGCCAGTTGCTCCATCAATCGGATGGAGTGTAAGAAAAGGGCTCGCAGAAGATACATCAGTATCCTCTCATCAGTTATCGGATTCTTGGTCTGCCATTCAAAAAGTCCCTTTGCGGACCAGAGAATAGTTTCGTAGAATAGCCATATGTCAAGACACGGACTTGTTTTCCGACATCATCAAGCTGGCTGACATCGCCAAGGAGAAAGTCTTTCGTCCAATTTACGCTTTCGCCATATTTGCTCGATGACCATGTCTCGATCGGATCACCTCCTAGCCCGTGGACGCACACTTTTGTTACATCGTCAGCAGGTTTCAGCATTGGCCTACGGAACTTACTCGACTTCCGGATCATTTCCTTCATAAACGACTTCCAGACCTTCAGTCTGGGGTATGTACTTTCCGAGGTCCTTTTTGAGTTGGGAGATAATGCGCGGCGCACCAAGTACCGCGAGTCCGGCGGCGGCGAGACTTAATGGAACAAATGTTGCCATGCATACCCAGGAGCGACTGCGAATCTACAAATATCCAAAAGCCAGTACTGTGTAAGTGGAACGATGTAGTGAGCTGAAAGGCAGTTGATCTCAGGAAACGGGGAGGGCTTGCGTTAGGAAAATAGGTGTTGGTGATAGCCCGGATCACCCAGCTCACTCGCTCAAAGCGAAGCCTTTTGCAACCGGTCGGGTGCAATGCACTCAGGAGGAGCATTCTCTCATCGTCTGAGAACTCTTCTTTGCCTCTTTATTTCTGCTCCTGCTTCCAAAACCAGATTGCAGATTTCTCGAGTCGTGAGCACAAAGTCTTGTCTCTCTAGCCTGTTGTTCCTTCCATGTGCTGAGTTTAGCTTCCTCTTCTCTATTGGCATTCGTTTTGGAGGATGGTGGGGTACTCGGACTTTACACTTACACCTAAGCTGTGGTTTTAGACAAGCCATTGTAGATTTAGTACAACTATTGTGTACAATACAATACAATGCAATAGCCAAGTACACAGCAACTCTGTGTTGGGAGTTGAAATTGCCTAATAGGCTTAGCGCTGCAGCATTGCTTACTCTATAATAGACAAGTACTAAGTTATCTTTCTACGTGCAAGCACTCCGTCCTATTCCTACACATGTATGTACAACCTCTTAAACTCGCACCGTTTTCAAGTCAAGTATAGCCGGTTGGTGATTGCCACTCGCAGCCTTCGGCGACTGGAACCCTAACGCACCGCATCTCCAGAGTATTATAACCCCGCTCATACATAGTACGAGTAATACACTCCGATGGCCCAACCCAAAAACGCCGCCGCCGATCAAACCCTCAAAATCCTTATGCTCCACGGCTACACCCAATCCGGCTCCCTTTTCCGCGCAAAAACCGCCTTTCTCGAAGCCGCCCTTAAAAAGGCTTTCCCAACCCGTGGCATCAAGCTTGTTTACCCCACTGCACCCCACCGTCTCGGAATACCCTCATTGTCAGCGCCGACGCACAGTGGTCACAGCAGAGGGGATGACGGCGACCCCGACCCCGATTCATGGGCGTGGTTGCAGAAAGACGAGCAGACGGGGGAATACGTCGGTATAGAAGTCAGCTTCGACTTCCTCGCTGAGGTATTAAGGACACAAGGTCCATTCACCGGCGTAATCGGCTTTTCCCAAGGCGCCGCCGTCGCCGCAATGCTTGCTTCTCTCCTCGAAGGTACCTCACGCATATCCTCATTTTTGGCCCATCAATCGAGCGGGGGCATTGCGTTCCCAGGCTCAATCCGCTCACTGTACCACCCGCGGCTTAAATTCGCTGTGGCATATAGCGGGTTCCTAGCCGCAGACCCACGGTATGCGGCGTGCTTTGAGCCGCAGATCGAGACGCCGGTGTTGCATGTCCTAGGGAGTCTTGACGGGATAGTGGATGAGCAGAGGAGCTTGAGTTTAGTGGAGGCGTGCGTGGGGGGCAAGGAGCGGGTGGTATATCACCCAGGGGGACATTTTGTTCCAGGTTCGAAACCCTACGTCGGGGCGCTGGTAGGGTTTATGCGGGAGGCGCTACGCAAGGAGAGTGAAGATGCAAAGGCAAGTAGAGCAATCACGGAAGAACCGCATCTGTGATGGCCAGGGGGTCGGCCTAGTGCACAACCTGGGAATAGCTTCACTGCGCTACTCGGAGTCTTCGGGAATAGATATGTTTAGATTTACAGGGTTGATGATTAAAATAATAGATACACGGACGAGCGGAAGGCACGATGTTCAATTGGAATCCTTCGTTCCACGTTAGCGGGATACTGTGGGGTCGCCAAGCAACTGCGCGGGGGCCCCCAGTCTTAGACTCCGTACCCATCCTTGAAGAGACGGAAGCAAATCCACTGGGCCATTCGAGTAAAAAGCGCCGCTAGGAGTTCCCATTGAGCGAGGAGTTGCCTTGCCTTTACCGGTCACTTCACAGGTGACCATGGCATCGGGATCAAGATCTTGCTCCTCATAGTCTGGATTAGAGGAACAGTCTTGTGGACTGTGTCTCCCCAACCCTCCACGCTCCAGCTCCTTTCCCTCCTTAATTTGCGCTCTTCTAGATCCGCAAATTGCCAGAGGTGATGCACGGTATTGAGTTCTCCAATCTGCACGAACCATGCTCCCACTCCCTCCATCACTTCTCGGCGTGCTTTGAGGCCGCGACGCCAATGGGTTTCCCACTCAAGTAGGTTCCCAGGATGTAGGGTATAGGATCGGAGCTCAAACAGGCCACCAAGACTGCGAGGAGATGTGGTAGGCCAGAAGGAAAACTCTTGCATAAGGGAGGTCTTCTTTGAAGTGATGAGAGACTTGAGCCTTTTGTCAAACGTGGGGAAGTCGGGATGTTGGGAGATATTGTGCAGCGAGGAGTGGTAGCCCGTATACCGTTGGTATTCCCAAATGTGAACTGTCATTGAATGATACTATGTTAGAGTGTTTTTGCCAGGGAGAAAGGGTAAATATACCAAATGTGTCACAGTCTCCAACTTCAGTCCTCCAGCTTCCCACCAAATTAACCTTATTCTCCTCCATGCCTGCCATTCTTGGATACCAGTCGCCCACCAACTCTACGTACTCATCTACTTTGTCGGGTTTGACCTCGTGAAACACGATCGAATGAACGTATTTGCCTCGTGCTAGGACTTGCGAAAAGGACAATTCGATCTCCTTGTCCATCTGCTGGCCTTCTTTTGTGCCATATATCAGTGATGAAAACGCCCCCTTCCGCTTCGAGGAGTCTTTATCCAACGAAATTGAGGCTGTGGCATTAGAGGCCAGTTAGTCTAGCTCAGACGGGTAAGACGGGAGGGCGCTCGCATTGCTCGCATTTGGAGCAGTGGGAGAACCACCTTGAGGAGATGTGGGCTTTTTGGAGAAATTGAAAGCAGCATCTGAAGGCTTCAAGTAGAGACTACCTTGCTGTCCCCTCTGCCTCTGTGCAGCGGCTACCTTGGCCCGAAAGTCCTTTAGCTTGGTGTCGAAGCTTTCGGCACCATCAGGAGTGATATCAGCAAGCGAAGGAGATCTTGACTGTGCGTTCTGGAAGCCCTGGGTTGATGAAAGGGCACGGATGAAGGTAGAAGGCGACGCGAGACGATGGGTGGACGAGAGACGCCGTGTGAGCATGTTGGCGGACAGACAAGGGGGCGGGTTCGTTCAGGGTACGCCGGCTTGGGGATTACAGTTTAATGTGTGCCGGGGCGCGGCCAGAAGACAGCACAGGAACAGACGAGCCTGCTGGCGACTGATAGACGGACAAGCAGTGGTGACGGTGGTTGTGGTGGTGAGAGGGATGGGTGCAGTGACGATGAGGACAGGCAATTCAGGTGGGATGGTGTGGACGGCGTCCGGAGAGTGGGGATAGTGGGGATGGCAGTTGAGGTGGAGTAGTGGAAGGCAATGCGGCAGCCCGCACAGCCCATGCATGCAGCTGCAGTCGAGATGTGGGGAGGCGGCGACACGGGCTGGGGCATATTGTACCGTCGTACACCAAGCATTGCACTACACAAGTACCTGTACATACATACAGAGTGCGAGTGGTACAGAGTGGGGCCCAGTGGCAGCTGGACTTCACTCAGGACTGTAGACACTACTCTGCCGCACCTGTTTGTACATGTACATGTACCTGTACATACCCACTCTGTCCGTCCAGGCTGTAATCCCGCAAGAGCTCCACCATCAACGCAACACCTCCGCATTATGGCGCACCCCCAACCACCGCTGGCCTACCAGGCGTCCGCCACAACCACCAACCCCCAGGTCTCCCGGGCCCTGCCACCGGAAGTTGTGGCTTGTCTTAATAATGCCCGATTCGTATGTCTTGCTTGCTCCAGTTTACCCCACGTACTCGGAAAAGAGAGCATCCTTTTTACTCTCCCCCGACGCCTGCAGTCGTCCTAACGCTCTCCAGCTCCATCTCGCCACCTGTGATTCTCTCTGGCCACACGTATCTCTCATGAACTACACGTATCTTTCATCGTCCCCGTACTCCGCTCAGCCAACCATCGTCATGACCACCAACCCGGCCTCTAAGAAGACCCTCAACCTCATCAACAACCCCCGCGTCAGCCTGCTTGTGCACGACTGGGTCTCGCACCGGCCGCCAACAGCAGCTGACCCAAGCGGAGGTCCTCCATCGCCCACGTCACCGCGTGCGGGTCAATCGTCCCTAGCTTCTTTATTGCTAAATCTGAATACATCTGCACTTTCAAGCATCTCGGCAACTATTAATGGAGTTGCGCGTCTGGTCGACCGCGGCACTGACGAAGAAGCTTTTTACAAGGCAAAGCACCTGGAGAACAACACGTTTGGTGACCGGGATGAACATTTCATGGGTGGCGAGGAAGATGGTGGGAGGGGGTGTTTCATTGAAGGGGATGAGATCAGAGTCGTGGTGGTGAAGGTAAGGGAGGGGCGGATTGCAGACTGGAAAGGTGGTGTGAGGGATTGGAGAGTGGTAGATCCTAGTGAGGATGAAGGTATGGACCTTGGCCCTAGGATCAACGGGTCTTGAATTTCGCTCGCGGCAAGAGACTTTGCTGCCAAACGCATGCATCAGGTAATGTAAATCGGCCATGAAGTCCAATCGCTTAGATAATTAGTACCTCCCAACCGATCAACATATGCCAACTGCAAGAGAAAAGGCCTCCTAAATTGTATATATGTGTATGTACGATACGTATTGACCTCCGTAAGAGATAAACCAGAACTCCAACCCGCATGCAGCGCAATAAACCGTACAGTGAAGCGAGGCGATTCCCTACTCCTTATCCTACTATTACTATTGCTTGTACTTCTGATGAATCTGCCTAATCTGTTCCTCAACATTCACGTTTTGCATTTGCTGTAATCTCGCTGCGTCCTTACTCTCGGGCTGGCCATCATAGCTCATCGCCGCCTTCTTCCGTCTCGCTGCTTCTTCCTCAGATATTGGCTGGCCAGTCACACCATCAAACAGGTCACTACGCTGACTTGCGAGGCGCTTAAGGTTGTTTGCAACATCCAGGGTAGAGAGGTTTGTGGTGGCGTAACGGGAGTCGGCCTTCGCACGCTGTTCTTTCCAGCGGGGGTCAAGGAGTTCAACTATAGGTAAAGGGTAATTAGCATTAATAGGGGTTCAGAGAGCCTGCTATAGTGGCACAGTGACATACTTCGCATGTGTTCATCCAACTCATTATATGGGATCTGCTGTTTGCAATTCGGGCACAGTGCCATCTGAACGCCCCGCCTGTTCGCCGCTTGTTGCGCTGCGCGAGGCACATAGTCACTCCTTATCTTCATAGGACCTGCGCCGCCCTTTGCCTCCGCATGTGCTTGCTGCGCTCTAGCACGGGCTTCGGCGCGTTCACGGATGCGAGCCTCCTCCTCATCCTCATTGTCCGAGTTACCATGCATCACAACATTTTGATGCTGTTGAGCCTCTTGGATAGGTTGCTGCGGTTCGGTGGCTGGTTGATAAGGCGGATAGTAGGCGTCTTCATAGGTAGGCATGGCCTCTTCGATTCGCATGTTGTGAGGCTGTAGAGACATCATAGCCTTTTGTTCGAGGGAGGCGGATTGAAGGTCTGAGAGCGTTGTAGGAGCCGGGAGATCAGTCTGTTCGTCGGCTTCGGTGAAAAGCACCGTTTCAACGACAACGAAGTCATGCCAATCGATTTGTGCATAGATTACTTTTTTTTCATGTGGATGTTAGCCGGATGTTAAATCCCTCCAAAAAAGGCGAGCACTCACATTTCTCTTGCTCTTCCTCTTCTTCCTTCTTTAGTTTCTGCTCTTCCTGGTACTTGGCCCATTCAGCCCTCTGCTTCGCCCGATCTAGGACGTGGAACCGGTTATTAACATTCAACTCTAGCTCCTTTATCCTTTCCTTTTCCACCCTCCCACCACTGCCCTCTATTCCACTAGCTCGTAAAAGCTCTGTATATTGATCGACAAGTCGACTGAAAAACTGGTACAAACTATGGTTTGGCCGTAGGAAATCAAATTGAAAATTTCTAGTCTCTCTCTGTGAAAGGGTGGTCCTAAACTGCTGTCCGTTTTTGGCCACAAAGAGTGCAGTCAGCCGAACGACATCGAGGTCTTGAGCGCTAATATTTGGCATTCTTGCAGAAAAGTGGAACTCTGGTGGCTCGGCTGGCCCCCTTGGTTTCTCTGGTTCTGGGACAGGCACAGCTTCGCCGGCTCGTCCTGCTGAAACAGCAGTCCCTCTCCCGGCACGCACTTCACTTAGACGCCAGGTATAGAAGGGGTAGTAGGCATCACTCCCGCTGAGGAACGAAAACTTAGGGTTGTGCTTCTCTTTATCCCGAATCCGGTCTGCGATACAACGTCAATAGCCTAGAGACTAAGCTCAATCGCAAGCAACTAACCTTCGAATACCGGACCATTTCGTGCAACGTAGCCAGCGGTCTTCTCGACAATAGCTACAGTCCATCATGTCAGTGCAAGAGTAGCCGAAAATACAAGAGCGACGAACCTCGTATGTCCTTTGGAGGCAGTACGACACCTGCTGGGGGTTTGCTTATCTCATCCAGTCCTAAAGGAGTTGGACTTTCGCCATTTGTCGCGATTGGCGCCATCATTCATACAGAGATTTAGTCGGTTGATGATATAGCGCTGCACTTCGCCAGGGTTGAATATTTCTGCACCGGGCTTGAGCCTTAGGCAGATGCGGCTCGTTGACCTTCTCTTGGTACTGCGTAGCTCAGGGAGAGAGTCATGTGACACGCAAGTATGGAAATGTCATCGCTGCACACTGAGTCCAGCAAACTCCAACGACAAAATGTCAATGTTTAGAGCCAAGAGGCTCGACATAGGCGGTTTCATCAATGTACGGGTAATTCGTGATCATACTAAGCGGAAAGTCTTCGAGCAACACGAGACGGAAAGGTATGCAATGCATCGCTGGCTCTGATTCCATACAACCTTTGTTGTACCTTCTCCTAGCATAAACGTCTTTGTCGCAGTATCCATCTTGATGTGGTATTATGCCCTACTAATAACACCAATGTCCGATCAGGCAAGCCCTTCGGTATATAGTCCGTAACACTACACTTCCCCAGCGGATGCGTGCACAAGCACAATTACAACTATCACAAATGCACGCCTACACTCGCAGTACTCAGATCAAAAACCGGTGTATCGATGGTGGGAAGGGAAGGGGCGTCTTTAGAGATTTTAGGATGGCTAGGGTAGGTCCTCTAGATACTCCCCTCAGGTGGCTCCTTATGTATTAGACTTGCACGGTTTGTACTGATGAAGGACTGCAATAGTTTCCCTTTAGGATGAATGCGCTAGCTGGTAACTTGCCTGGGGTCAAGAAGGCAAGCTGGTAGCGCATCTTGGGATAACCGCCGGATTGCCAGCTTTTCGCCAGCCGGATTCTGAAGCTCTTTGTATCATATATGTATATGCGTACAGTTTTCACGCGAACCTCGACACATTCGGTGCTCGAAGTGCACCAGTAATTCTCGCAATAGAAGCTTTAACATATCGAGACCCCGCTTCCTCCTGCCTTTAGTGTTGGGGTTGTGAAGGACCTTTGATTCTCCAGGCACACACTCTTGTAGATGTTCTAATAACACCCACTCGGCAAACGTCAGAAGGTAAAGCTTTGCGTTTATCAACCTCTTCGCCTTCCATTCACTTCTACCTCCCCAATTTCATCACAACCTTGATACTCGCCTCGCTCGATTCCTACTTAGTTTCTATTCCTCCTACATTTTTAACAGTCAAAATCAAGCCAACTATGTATCGTCGGGTTGTTACTTCTCTCCCCCAGGAGCCGGCGTTTCCTCACGACCTCAAGCAACTTGGGCACGTCTTTCATTTATTCCCTTCTATGCCAAACACATGCTTCTGCTGGGGTTGTGCATATTTTCTATTACTGACGGTAATTGGTAAAAGGTACTTCATAGATGACAAAGACGAGGTCAAATCCATTACCAACCCCGGAGAAGACTTCAACTACAGAATTACCAAGAACGTGCGCTACAATGAACTCCGCAAAGAGGCGTTTAATTGTTCGTTCCCTTTCCGTTTCATCGAACATTAGCTTATCGGCTTACTCAGTCTGCCTTCGTAACAATGTCCTTGAGCGCCTTGCGGGTATCGGGATGGAGACTATTCGTCTTCCCTTTGGCGCCGAAGAGAGCAAGCCACATGTTCCAATTTTAGCCTCTAGAGGGCTACAGAAAAAGAGCCGCGTACTCATTGTCTTTGGTTCCCCTAGAGAGGATCTCGGTATTTGGTGCTACCGTAGGCTAGGGTCAAATGGGTGCAGTATCAGTGTAAGTCCTTATCCTAATCGATTATCTCTACCGTGATACTAGGCCCAATTCTGACTCTTTGAAGGATGGCTCTGCGATCAGCCTTGTCAAACGGCTTCGTAGTTATCACAGCTCTGAAGCCGAGGCACCCGGGGTCATAATAGCAAATCTTGGGCAATTACTCTGGCACCGCAAAGGGAAACGTGCCGTCACCTTTAACACATGGAGCTCTATGCCGAGGAAATCCGCTGTTAGCAAGGAATATAGAATCGATGAAACAAATAATCGTATTCCATGCAACCAGGATCCTGAAAGGCACGTCCAATATATCTTCGACAAGGTAGTAAGAAGCTTAGTCAGCGAGGGTGCGGGGCTTGATGTTCTCGCAACCGCAGGTGGTATGGAGGTTTTAAGGTATCTTGAGGATAACTGTAAGTTCAGGGGCCGATAAATATGTTTTTGAACGGCTGATCCTAATGCTGTATCATAGGGGCTACCTGGAAAAACCGTATTAATGCTATTGCTCTAACCCATCCATTTCATTGGGCGGATGGTATTCTCGATGAAGATTTCCGCCACTTTCTCAAGAATGTGAGTCTGGTATTACATCTATTAGTCTTTCAGATCACTAACCTCATCGCAGCGCGGCAGCGCATACGTCGTGAGTGACGAGCCCATCGGTCAACTTCTCCACGAACCGCAATATGGGTGCGCTGTGTATTCCTCTGGAGAAACAGTATACGGCGAAACGATCCCATCGACAGCGTATAAAGTCATTCTAGATTTCTTTCATGCCGTGGCGATGGACCCAAATTTTGTGAACCCGGAAACCTTAGTGCTAGGCAGCGTCGGTGATCAGCATGTTCAGGAGGGGAGTACTAGTTCCCAAGGCCAAGGAACTGAGGGCTTGCACGGGCGTAGAGAGAGTATTGCATCGATCCCTACTGCTAAGGACGCGAACGTAGAGAATGAAGAGTAGGAAGGGCGTTAAGGTAAAAAAGCTGGATCTCCCACAAACGGTTCATATCGACACTAGACATGTCCTAGTGTTATAGGGCGAGGGAGGTATTGGGATCGTAGGGAACTAAATGCAGATGCAGCATTGGGCAACCATTAAGAGTTCCTTAATTAGCACACCTTGAGGGGTTCGATCTAGAGCTACGAGGATTTGAACTTTTGGTCATATCAGGCTGATGAAGATGTGACCTTATCCTAATTGTGAATTTTGTGTGGTCGGAGATCTCTGTCGCAAATGTACAGCTACCTCCCTGAAGTCTCAGAACACATTGCTTCTTTAGTGTCCGGGAGGTAGCTGTACTACTCTGCATCGCGTTACCCGGCACGCCCACATTAACATAACTTCACGCTATTAACTACTAACCAAAAGCGACGACCTCCTCATTCAACCCCCCTCCCAAACGCACTCGAGCGGCTGACCAGCCTAGTATATTCCCAGTCCTGTACAGTCACTATGTCCGACGGAACGTTACGGAAGCCTGATAGAGACTTCACGAAGGATGTAGATAAACACCTACTAGAGGCGCAAGTACTCTCAAAGGTAGCCACCTACAATACCTGCTAGTGATCTTTTGGCTAACTAAGCTCGCATCAAAAGGACAACCTCCAAGCCGCTTTGGAAAAGCTATATGCGCTAGAGAAGCAAACAAGACAGGTCGGTATCCTTGATTGTAGTTGTCCCCATCTATTGGTATGAAGTACTCATTTGACTGCATACAGGGTTCCGACCTTGCTTCAACCTCTCGGCTTCTCGTCGCAATTGTTACGCTATGTAAAGACGCTGGCGACTGGAGCCTGCTCAACGAGCAGGTTTTACTATTATCGAAAAAGCATGGGCAACTCAAGCAGGCTATAACAAAGATGGTCCAGGTTGTGATGGACTTCTTAGGCGACACGCCAAGCGTGGAAACGAGGCTATCTGTCATTGAAACATTGCGAACAGTTACAGAAGGAAAGGTCAGTTAACTCCTTGGGTTTCCGCTTCCTTCAGTACAGCTTAGTACTCATTCTTCCACATGGTAGATCTTTGTCGAGGTTGAGAGGGCGCGTGTCACCCGCATCTTGGCCCAAATTAAACGCGAGCAAGGCGATCGGAAAGCCGCGACAGACATCATTTGCGAGCTTCAAGTGGAGACATTCGGCTCAATGGACCGCCGCGAGAAGACGGAGTTTATTTTGGAACAGGTAGCCTACTGTATAGAAAATGGAGATTGGAATCAGGCCGGCATCATCAGCCGAAAGATCGGCACAAAATTCTTTGCTAGGAAGCCCAAGAAAAGCCCTGAACAGCTTGCTAAAGAAGACAAAGAGCGGAAGGAGAGAGAGAAGAAAAGGAGTGTCGATGACGAACCTGAGGAACCAGAATACGATGTTACAGACTTGAAGCTACGATACTATAAGCAGCAGACGGTACTGGCCAAGCATGATGATAAATACCTAGACGTTTGCAAGCACTATCGACAGGTCTTGGATACGGATGTCGTAGAGGAGAACACGGAAATGTTGCGTCAAGTAAGATAGCCCTTATTTTCTGAATAGCCTAATCTAACCACGAATACCAGACTCTACAACACATGATCTATTATATAATCCTCGCTCCCTATGACAACGAACAGTCCGACCTTCTCCACCGCATTTATAGGGACCCTCGTATCCTAATAGAGGTGCCAGACGAGGCAGAGCTATTAAAACGCTTCACTGTGCACGAGCTCATGCGCTGGCCCATGGTCGCCAAGCGATACGGCCCCGAACTCTGTAGCACCGATGTCTTTGACGCCCTGCCCAACCAGTCAGGCGACAGCAAAGCACACCAGCGCTGGGAAGACCTCCGCAAGCGGGTGATTGAGCATAATGTGCGGGTTGTGGCGAAGTACTACACCCGAATACAGATGAAACGTCTGACCCAGCTTCTGGATCTGAACGAAGAAGAAACGGAGAAGTACCTGAGTCAACTAGTCACATCTAAGACCATATATGCCAAGATCGATCGCCCAGCTGGAATTGTGAGTTTCGCGAAGCCGAGGGATGCAGACGATGTGCTAAACGAGTGGAGCGCGAATATGAAAAGCCTACTCGGCCTATTGGAGAGGATCGACCATCTAATCACGAAGGAGGAGATGATGGCTAGGATCCAGCCGACAAAAGTCCATTAGCGGGACACATCGAGGGGGGGTAGGAATCTAGGGACTTTAAGGGGTGCTGTATATATATATTAGCTCGTATTGCACCTAGATCGTTTTCTTTAGAATACTACACTATCTAGTTTCGAGGATATTGACTCATTGGTTCCGAAGTGACATGATGCATGATTATTGGTAGATGCCACATACTGTTTGGCGGTGTTCGCCCCGAGCCGCGTCCCTGGCTGTGGCAACGCGAGCACGAAGAGCTTTAGCTAGTGCATCAGTGCCCTACTAGGAAAGAGGAAGTTGTTTTTTTTTTTTAATTATGATAAGCCTTTTTATTTTTTTAATTCTTCCGCCCCAAACCAGCCTCAGAATACATGAGACATTGCTTTCATGCTGCCCGCCCGTGGACGCAAAGGAAAATTACCAGCAACTTGCTTCTTCAGTCCCTACAACTATCTTATACAGAAAAAATGTCGCTCTCGAAAGTTTAGTAAACAATAATGCCTGTTACTTCTCTGTAGCTCCTAATGATTCACTCGCTGGTCTTGGCTGACTGTCCCTTCCCTTCTTCTCAGGGTCTTCAGAATCCCCTGTCGCTGGCGCATCTGCAGGCTCTATCTTCTTCTCCTTCTCCGCTGTTTCCGGATTCATGCCCTCAACATCTGGGTGTGGTGGAGCCACTGGCATCTCTACGTTCACACCATCGATAATCTCATTTCCCATAGCGTCAACTAGGCGGGTGCGAGTCTCGTAACGAGTTTTGAATTCCACCTTGCCTTGTAACGATTTGACAGCTTCCTCATCAAGCAGATTACCATCTTGGTCGCGGTACTCAACACGTTCTTCACGACTAAGGATCGAATGAGAGGATATCCCTTCTGGTGCTCGTGGGGTAACATTTGGATCGTCGACTGGAATGAGCGGTTTCTGTGCCTGATCACCCTGGGCGATTATGTGTTCTTGCGAGGGAGTAGCAGCGATGGAGCTGCTTGTCTGTGCGACGTTGGCAGCTGAAGAAACCGAGTATTGAGCCAGCTAGTAGTGTAGAAAACGCATCAGTGGTCTCCATTATCTATTTACTGTCTGCGCTCGCGGTTCGGAGGTTTCCATGAAGGCATATTGAAGCTACTCACATCAGTGTAGAACGTATTGCAGTCCCAGTCCCAGTTATCGAAAAGCTTCACTTTTTGACAAGCGCTCTGCGTCCAGGGATTTCCGTACGCCAGGGGCGAATAGAGTGAGAAAACCACAATGCTGAGGCCCATGAATAGCACTGCGATAACCTTGCCAATAGCAGGCCGATCACGGAGGCCGATACCAGCTATACGCACAGTGACAAAGTCGTGGATTTGACAGAGCGCGACGATAGCAAAGTAAAGAGCCGGGAAATAGTGGTGAAGGAAAAGCTGACGCTGCATGAGATAAAATGGGAAGTAATGGAAGGCCCAGCCCAGGACTGACATTCCAATCTCATAGTCAAATCGCTTGAAGGATACCACCTCGTAGTCCTTATAGCCACGCTGCCACCGGAGCACCGCTAGCCCTTTGAAGAGTACATATATAGCGATCGCAACGGTTGAAGACCACCAGATAACAGGGTTTCCAATAAGATAGATCTGGCGATGGTCCTTGCCCCAGAAATTGATCCCCCGGCGAAGGATTGGCCATGAAGGCGGTCTCGAATCCCACGCGTGAGATTCAACGAGACCAGCATTCGTCCTCCACATGACCTTTTGCAGTTCCCAGAATTTCCCAAAAAACCCAGGGTTCCGATAATTTACTTTCTCGGAGTCTGCCCCCAAGTTCGGGTGTTCGTTGCTTTCAATGTACCATATACTGTTTGGAAGAGTGCCTCCCTTTGCACAAGTCACCTCTTGCTGCTCAAATCCCCATTCCGGTAGCTTAACTTTGTGCGAGAAAAGTACACACTGGGTCATCACATGAACTAGTCTGAACTTCGTCTGGATCGTTCTGAGGCGCTTCTTCGCCTCCGGACCATCCGACATTGATTTGATGATATCAACGCGGAAGTAGTCATTAGCATCACCCTCAAACCCCTCATAGCCGTATGCACTGACTTCTTGTTGCCATTCCGCTTCGGTGACAGGCGCCCGGACATCGTGGGAATGAAGCCGCCGGGATGTGACTAAGTGGAGCAACTTGATAATTGTGCCGTCTTCGATATACTTTGGTGGTGAGTCTTTATCCCATGCATTAGACCCGACAATTGGCCCGTCAAGGCCCTCCGGCTGAGTTTGGTTCTCAAGCAGCCAGACATTGTTTTCATCTTTGTGCGGGTACAGGGTGACCTGCTGCTGCTTGCTGCCAGTGGGATACATGTGATTGTGCGAGTGTAGATAGCCGCCCTGGGTATTGTGATGGCGGATTGAAACGCGGCTTCCCAGGGCCACATCCGCGGGGACGTCCTGCATTCCCTTGGAATTCAAGGTCGCTTGAAACTCAGACGACATGAACCCATCTCCGTCGCCCGGGTTAACAAGGCATACGAAGTGAATAGCGAATATTCCCACGTAAAAAGTCACAGGGATAATGATGAGACAAAAGACCCGAGCGAAGAAGTGTTTGAACCACAGGCGCTAGGTAGAGGTATGATTAGCCCAGTGTTTGTACGATAGGTGTAGCTTAAGGTTGTGCCTACAGGTGTTACAGTCCTGGTGTCTCCAAGCAGAGTCCACAATTGTAGAATAGTCAGACTGCCCACCCAAGCAATCGTGAAGAGCCCTACCCACTTCACGCTGACTGTGGCTCCTAGCGCTACGCCAGTTGCTGCTAGCCAAAACCACCAAATAGGAGTGAACGCCTTATTGGGGCCTTGTTCATGCTGGTTCGTGAAGGAGGTCCACGCAAGGGCGGTCATGGCGGTAAATGCAATCAGGGGCGAATCCAAGAGGATAAGTCGAGATTGCGTCAACAAGCCATTCTCTACACCAAGAATTAGAGGTTGAAATTATTTTGCGAGCTCGGCGATGCATACCAAATATTATGAGACCAGCCCCCAATAACGCAGTGATGGTTTTGCATCCCGCGGCTTTCAGGGTCAAAAACATGGCAGGAACTGTGAAAATACCGCAGACGGCCGGCAGTAATCTCATTGCTACATATGGAACACCGGGTTCTAAATAGTCTTTGCCGATATCTTTGAAGTCAAATCCCCCGTCAAACCCGGCGAGATAACCAGCAAGGGTGATGAGCAATTTGGCAAGTGGGGGGTGGACGTCCATAAAGAATCTCCCCTTGATATACTTCGACGCAAACCCTCCGAAGCTGTCAGGGCCGCGCTTTAGCATCTGCAGAACAACGCCGAATGCTGCCAAACTTACTGCACTTCGTCAAAGACAACACTTGAGGGCTGGTAGATCCTAAACAAGCGCACTACAGCTGCGACGAACGTGACGAGCCCTAGGAATCGATAATCTGAGCCTGGAAGGAGAAAGACGTCGTTGTCCGTTACTCCTTCGGAGGTGTAGTCCGCATGCTTCCCAGTCACAGCTTTTCGCCGAGCAGGAGCGGGAGAACGCGAGGGGGATCTTCCCAATCGGCTGGGAGTCTTCTCGCCCAGATGAGAGCGGGACGCACCCTTGGGCGCCATAGTGGTAATGGGTGGCCGGACTCACGAATCGGGAGACGATAGTAGTCCTCCGATGGAGGCCTTGCGCCGGCCGGTCGGATGCTCCTTGAGCAACTGCACACGAAAGAAATAGGAACGGATGAAGCGAGCGAGGGGAATTGCTATGGAAATAGCAGTAGGAGGCTCCAGTTGGATCGCTCGGGGCAGGAGAGTGAATCGAGGGCTGCGAGGAGTGCAACAGTCTGTTCCGGTCTGGTTTTAGGAGAGGCGATCTGTCCAGCAAGGTAAAACCCTAATTTGGCGGGTGAGCGACGCCGCCCTAAGGTATTGATTCCTATCTCAGCCTCTCTCAGCCTCTCGTATCTCAGCCCCACGACTTCATCAATCGCTGCTACAGATTAGCCGCGTATACAGACATGTTCTTATGACCAACGCGATAACTGTACCGTTAGTAGTACTCCTTAATAAATTGAATTACGATGTCGCCCCGGCCTATCTAAACCATGGCAATTTTCACCAAATGCGACGCGTACAGACATAATCCCTTGTGGCATTAGCAGCCACCGTGCTGCTACATAGTGCCATCCCTTCTACGTCGACAGCAGTAGTCTTGCTCCTCTCAAAAACGATGCAAAACTGAAGACCTTCCGGTAGCATGATCCATTTCGGACATGTTGTATCATAAAGCTTGACAAGGAGCGCATAGCAGGATCGGGATGTCGACGTGTGCAAGGGTGGGTGGGCGGTGCAGGGAAAAGCCCTTGAGTCTTGTAACGTAGGAACTAATGGCCGATAGAGTTTGTCAACTGTAACTCTTATTTCCTAAGGTTGGGCAGGGAAGAGTACTGACCACATTTACGTCTACAGCACAGAGGTTTTGCGACGCCTCCAAGATATCTGCTACTTTCGCCTTGCAGAGCCAGCAATAAAAGCTGTCCCGGATAATGAGCCTCTGTTTCGTCGACCTATTGGGGCTTTAAAATGGCAGAAACGGCTGGTTAGGGACAAAAGTCTTAGGCCGTTTGCGTTCACTGTGAGATAGGCTCATTGTCGTTCTCGACGATGTTGCTATCGTTTTCGTTCTCACCGCTCTTTTGATCTCGTCGATATCTTGTAAAGACCTCTTTATTGTGAGCATGGCGAGCTTTTGTGGTCAGCTTTTGTGGTCTTGTCGGCGGTGTCGCTCACCCGCCAAATTAGGGAATTACCTTAGCAATACAACGCTTAGGGCGGGGTTGCCCAAACCCTTGGGGTATGGCGTTCTTGAACAATGTTCTCTTTGACGGCCCAGACCCAGACCCCATCCCGAATAAATTCTTCCTCAGTCCTGCACAATTGCAATGTGGAAGTACGACCATTCTCCATTGTTTACGCCAGAAAGCACGCCCTCGCGATCTCCCCCCCGAAGACTTCGAGCCTGGGCTACTCCTCCACGCAAGATAGTGTTCGCCTCTTGCTGCATTGTTGGACTGATAGTGTTCTTCAATTCCGCCGCGCTGTCTCTCTACGGTTCTCCCGTCAGCCAGTCTCCCCAAATGCGAGTGCCCAACGCTGAAGCTGCATACATAGCTTCGTCGTCCCTTCCAACCTGTATCCAAGACTACTTGCAACACGACCACTCTACCCAATGCTGCGCTCCAACCCCCGGAGCCTCTCTCATACCGTCACTCTGACACTATCGACACCTTCGAAAGCTACAAATATCGCAGCACTTGCAATATCTCATCCCTAGACCTACACTCTGCCTTCTCTCCACTATGCTCTGATCGCAAGTCGGTACTTACCGCCATGTCCTCAGGGGGCCGCATTGGTGTCGACGCACCATATATGCCGAGGGGATGTGATATGCGCTGGTTCAGCACGGAGGAAGTTTGTGAAATTCTGGGAAGGTTTGAGAAGGTGGTTTTTGTGGGAGATAGTATGATGAGGCACGTTATTGGGAGTATCAATGTCCTAGTTAGGAAGGATTTGGGGTATGGGGCTGTGACGGACTGGAACTTTTCGCCGGAGGAGAGGTTGGTCAGAGCGTTTCTCAGGACCCTCTTAACTAGTAGAGGGGCCTGCTCATACTGACGTCCAGAGTCCGCAGGCGGGATTGCTTCTGTAACATGCAGTTCGACGTTAAGGCTTGCTCGATTCAAGGAATCTTCAAAACTGCCGATGTAATAAAGAACGACCGGGACAGTCTGGCATGTGAGCCCGATTCCATCGATGTCACAAGTGAGCAAACCCAGGTATTTGAGTTATCGAACACCGGAAAGCATAGCTGATTATCGTTTACTCATAGTCGAGCAAATGATTCGTTTCCCGATAGCATCGGAAGAGATTGATCGCTTCAAAGCTCTCATCGGCAACAAGAAGCCGGCTAAGCCATACGCTTTTATCTTTGGTCATGGTCTTTGGAACGTTCGTCTTGCGGAGTTACCATCCCCTGAAGCACTGTGGTACTAACTAGCTGCCGGCATAGGATCTCGATCTTCAAGCAACACTGGACTGGCTTGACCAAATTCTAGACATAATCACTTACCAACTACCACATCTCAGCAGGCCCGGCGCTTTCTGGCCCCGCCTCTTCCTAACACCCAACGCGGCAGGCAAGGAGAAGCCCGACGAGTGGCTAATCAGTCAGGGGAATAAAGCACTGATGTTGTTTGAAGAGTCGGTCAAAGTTGAGGCGAATCGGAGAGGGGTGGAGCACTTAGGGACATGGAACATGAGTATCCAGTCCAACAAATACGACGGCGTGTAAGTTCACTTACCCCCCCCCCCCCCTCCCCTCCCCCCCCAACCTCGGGAGAGATTTGGGGATAAGGTTAGGTTGATTGGTGGTGTTTTTAGGCACGTAGATCTAAGGGGGAATCTCGTGAAGGCTATGATGGTGATGAACTGGTTGAACTTACTGGACGTTGGGGAGCACTGAGAACATCGAAGTTTAGGGGAAACTACTAGGAAGATTTTACATTAGAGCTAGTGTCGGCTTAGGTATGCCAGGCAGTTATTTAGATATATTATGACAAGCCGGGCATTCTAGTTCTTCACGACTGGCAACTGGAGCTGCCCCCAACACTATAAGTTTTTCTCAGAATATATATTATAGGCTCTAATTCCTACAAATACAATATCTTCTATAGCATGGTGTGTCGAATAGTCTTCTAGGAATTTGCGCTGACAGCGAGCTATAGTAATGGGTTGTTTTAGATTGCATAGGCCAGCCTTCAGTACGGGAGGTGTTTGACAGGTCGGACTTAGATCGTGGAGCACATCGAAAATGCTCATCCTAGAGGTCTACTAGTAGGCTGCTGATTTAGCGTTCAGGTATTAACGATTCGCCCCATGATGTTGTCTTGCGCAAAGGTCTAGTCGGCGTTCTCCATATGTGTATCTTCGTCTCTTTCCTCCACCCCCTCTTCACTCTTCCCCTCACTTTCCCTCTCGCTCCCTTCCTCGGTCCCGTCTTCGCTAGGTTCGCTCCCATTAGATCTATGAGCACGCCTTTTCGCTGCTTTTGTACCTTGTTGTCCCGCACGCAACCTATTCACTATTTCCCAAGTACTCCTTTGTATATTCCGCATGCTATTTACCATTGTCCATAGCTCACGGTTTGATTGCCGAAGGTGCTCCAATGACCGCAGATCAGAGGCGTCTCCAGTGTCATTCCCACGGTCAGCAGGGTTACCGCGGTCCTCACTTTCAGTGAGGCTTAGAGTGCCTTGTCCGGGCCAGTGAGCAAGTTCTGCAATTCCAGCCGAGAGAACTGAAGGAGGAAAGGACGTGACATCAATACAAGAGGCAAGCATGCTCTGCTCGTCGCGTGCCCGCGCCGAACGAGGTTGTGCAGCACTTACCCGCGGCGTTTCGAGCATATCTGAAAATTGGGCAGCAAACACATAGTTCGCTGGCACTGCGTCGCTAGGAACTCCAGTAGAAGCAAACGAGGGTTCGTACCGCGGTTTCGTGACTGTATGAACTTTCACTTTCGAATTGTTCTTGCCATCGGTGGCCGGGAACCCAGTTGGCGGCAGGACAATCAAGTTTGTGACTGGCGCCTGAAGATCCACAATTTCTTTCCAGACACGCCCTTTAGCAGCATCCCACATAATCACCTTGCCACTCTGATGTCCAGAGAGGATGTAGTTTCCTTCAAATAGAATATCTAGACAGAGAACCGGGCCAAATTCTTGGCCGCTCGGTATCCAGCGTTCAGCTTTCGGCGGGAGGGTTATAGGGGCAGTTTGGAGTTGAGGTATATAGAGAGGACTTGAGGGCAGCAAAGCACCAGGGTGCTCAGACTCTCTATTTAGGACACGCTTTCCCAGAGGCTCTCGAGAGGAAGCGAATGACTTGAACAAATCAGCAAGTTGAATAGAGCCATCGTCGAATCCGACATAGAATGCTCGATCGCATGGATCTACTGCTAAGCTTATGGGAGAGGAAGTGAGGAGGAATGTCCTTAGGGGGGACCCAGATTGAACATCCCACACTATGCAACTTCCATCTCTCGAGGCAGACACAGAAATGCTTCCACGGCCACTCCCATGACCAAAGCATGCACAGCTTATGGCCGCCCGGTGCTGCGTGAAGCTCCGCAAGGGCTTGAGACCGGTAGTAGAATCAGGATTGGAAAAGGAGAGAAGTAAAGGGAGGGACCACAAGTGGATATTGGAATCTGCTGATCCTGAGAGAACAAAATTAGATGAGGGATCTACGGCGAGGGTAGTGGTGGCTTGGAGGTGTGACTGTGAGGTGGATATTTGCCGGCCTGTGCAGATCTACCATCCGTCAGCGCAGTTCCACCTGGGTGATGAAAGAACAGGTGTGATTGCTCCTCACCTCCCAGAGGATAATCCTTCCCCCCTCAGTACCCAAGATCAGAACACCACCGGCCTCAGGCGTAGCTATGGCCAGGCTGTGTATCCGCTCTGGAAACGGGACTGCCACTTCCTGGTTTCCCCTCTCCCTGGAGTAGACGTGCACAACAGCCTTCTCGGATTGGGCAGCGTATATGTGTGTACCACTCACTGCGATGCAGTTCTGCAGGGATGAGTTTTTTTTGAAAGCGGTTTTGATCGCGGGAGACGGATGGAGAGTGTAGATTGAGAGGCTGGCATCTCTGGAGCCTGTGGGCGCTGTCTTTGCGGACGACAGCGTCGCCGTCACAAAGAGTTCCGAGAGCATCGCTGTGCACGCATTATCCGACGATCTGGCTCTTGCTGTTCTTCCGCTGATCTCCCGTTACTCTCCTGTTGCTCTGCTGTTGCTCTCCTGCTGCTTTGCGTAACAGTCCTCCGGCGTTGTGTCGGCAGAACCGTGTTTGCATCCGTTTGTTGCAGTCGTCAAACGGAGAGGGAAGAAGTTTTCTCCCGCGCACCGTCCTGTTTCACGCTGTCAATCTACGTGCACTACTGTACTGTCCTCGTACAACCCCACCGAAGCTCGAAGCTCGACGTGACGTGCTAATAGACTGCAATGTTGCAGAATTCTCAACAGCTTCCTCTCTGGGTCCGGAGATTGCGCAATGGCAGTTGGCGGCCTGTGCATCGCGTCCGCGCTGCGTTCCAGGTCACAGAGCCCATGTCGGGCCACTGTACGGGCCAATGTATGGAGCAGCTTCCGAGTACGAACGATCGCACGAACGACAACACGAACCAGTTCGACAGACCGAATCCTACAGCGTGGGGAGCGAACCGCAGACAACCACAGGCAATGAGCTACGTCGCCCTTGCTGGTGGCCGCCGCGAGTGACTCTCACAACCCCGATGGACTCCAGTGCAGAGCCGGGCTTGCAGGATGTCAAGCTCCGGCTGCACTGCTCCCCAGCACGTAAACGGGGGTTGAACACTGGGAGCCCGGGACTTCGCGGATACATCTGCATTATACCGCTTTATTTTTTGCTTTTTGTCTTTTCTCTCGCGCTTGCTGCAAGGCATGCTGAACACCCATTGGACGTTGGGTAAATGTGCGTCCGGGAGATCGTCAAATCAGTCATCTCGTGCGACCCAAGCCACACTGATTGCTATCAATGGCCACATCCTACACCGAGGCAATAGGAAGCGAGTTGCTTTTGCACACCTCATATTGGATGCAAGGCTGTCAGCTTCCTTATCCGACGTGGATCTGGCTAAAATGGCGTTTGCCTCCGGAGTTCCCCAAGCCAACTGACTCTGTGAGGGAGGGAGGGGGAGGTCCATGGTTGCTGGTTCTCGTCAGCTGTGCGTCTGACGACGCAAGGACTGGGTGATGATGAGCCTCAAAATTATCAACTTTGTCGCAGGTGCACTTGACTTGATCCCTCTCCTAGTTCGTACGACTTCATCTTGTGTTGAAGAGTAGTAAATACTACGCTGTCGAGAGTCTGTAAGGAGCTCTGGCTCTATACTCGAGTGCAGTCGAAAATTCCACTGCGGTCGAGACAGACTCTAAGTGAGACGCTGACTTCGATGTCCATTCTCACCAAAGGCATTGTCTTATGTCGCGCACATCACCCCCATTTCTTTGTCTATTACACATTACCCAGTCTTGACCACATGCACTAATTCGTTCTCCATCTGGCTCTCTTTTTCTGCGTTCGCAATAGTAAATCATGGCTTCCTTTCACGAGAGGCCATTTTCAACCCCCCTCACTGGCGGCAATGCCATGGACATTGCAACGAGGAATCGGATAGCTGGTGCGAAACGCCTCTCGTTGCCGCAAATGCCTACTACGTCTGAGGAAGAAGAGCCCGCCCTGCCCAGCAAACACTTCTGGTGTGGCCGATCAAGGTCATCTCGTCGAGCCAAGTCGACTCGCTCTTCCATGTTCCGACTAAAGGAGCGTCCGGCAGGAAGTGTTTTCGGTCGGGGTAAGATTGGACTACCTCGAAAGACTCGAAGTCCACCAACCCGATCAGTACGCAGAATGGTCGAACCATTTCCGTTGATACTACCGGACAAACGACCCACTGCCGGGGACTCCGAAGGCTATTCCCAAAGGGCCCCCTCTCTGCGAACGCCTGAAGAAGTCGCCCACTGTTCAACTCGGGGATTAGATGCACCCTCCGCGGCAGATATGCGCTACCAACATACACTGCCAACAAGTTTGTGCAATTCGCCCACGTCTAGAAATGCCGCTACGTATTTGGATATGGGGTTGTTCCCACCAGAAGGCCTTCAAGCTGTATACCTTGAAGTGCAGAGGAAGGGTCGGAGCCGTGGTTGTACGGATTGCCCTTGCTCGCCACAAGGGTCTCCCTGTGAGGAGATTTGTATATTCGAAGACTACACGAATACCCATGAGAAGCAGCCGAACCCATCAGTGAGCGAATCTGCATCCGAGCGGTTTTCCTGCTCACCCGGGAATAAAACGAACACACTCGGTGCATCCGTTCGGATTGAGACCTCTGCCCTCGAAACAGAGGGTAGCTGGCTTGCCGGCCAGACCGATTGCAGCTCGTGGTTGGATGATTCCTCTAGCTGCGGAGACCAAGAACACGCTCCTTCCCCAGTTAGACCCACGAAGCGGGAGCTGCTGAGAGTGACGAGCTGGGTGAGCGATAGCTCTGACTCGAGTCTCGATAAATCCGAAAACACTTTCGTAAGTCGCCGTCATCTTGATATGGCCTTCGGAAGTATAGCTCATGAGTTTCCCTTGATACAGGAATATGCTACCGCTTTAGCACCCTCAAGACCAAAGCTGGTTGAAATATCTTCCCGCCCATCTTCTCGTCTAGAAGTCTCAGCATGGTCCCCCGATTCGTCGATGCTATCACCTCAATCTCACTCCATCAATCGGCCATTAAGTCCACCCCCAACTCCAGTGGATGAACAACCCTCAGAAAGGGACAGCTATCAGACATCCACATGGGACGCCGCAGGGCGAGTGGACGATTCTACTGGCTTACGATCCTCAGGGAATCCAACGCCTCCGACAACTCCCGAAAGGGCCCATCGGCCGCTCACAATCGCAAGTAAAGGGGTACCAATGATAATCGGTATGCTAGAGGACGCCCTCAGGACTTTCCCGTCGACCATGCTACAGCTCCACACCCAGCCAATATCTCTTATACGTAAAATGCCACCATCGGCATCAGGGGCCACACAACTACATCAGCCACTCCCATTTCCATTTCCGCCTCACCACATAGGTCGGTCTCAACAATCTGCTACGCCACCACCTCGACCCCCACTAGCTTCTAAAAACCTTCACCAGTTGATGGGCATCGATGAAGCGACCACCGGCATTGCAATTTTCGGCCAAATCTTCTCCAGTCCCTCAGACTCAACGGACTACTTACGCGCAGCCCTCTATACTCACATCATCGCCCTAAACTTCCTCAGTGACCTCATCGCCACACCCTTCGACCACCATCAGATCCAATTTCCACCAAAAGCTCTCTCAACACTTGGCGCCATCGAGCCGGTCGAAGGCCAGGGCCAGTTGTATGACCGGATTTGTAAGGTCACTACTGCGCTGAGGGTGTGTATTGGAAGGCTGCTGGAAGCGAGCTGTGGAAGGAGTGAGGGGAATGAAATGCTCCTGAAATCCCTGAGGGAGATTGTAAGGCTAGTAGAGAGTAGGAACGGTGCGAGGGAGCTCTTTTAGAAGGATTCTTAGGGGCTTTTCACGCGGCCACGCATTTTATGTTGCGTGGACTTGGCACGACTCCATGTATATACTTACACCACTATTGCTTCGTGGTTGTAGGGAATTTTTTCCTAGTTTTCCTCTGGCTCCTACAGGCTCGTGTCAGTTATTTCGTTACCATACTAGTTTCAAACTATTGTATCTAGGAAGGCGGTTTCTGGTATGGGAGTCTCCACGGAATCTAGGTTATTGGTAGGGTAAATGCTCATCACCCTCCACAAAATTAGACGATAAAAGGCCACCGCCACCGCCACTTATGATTTAACCCGCATAGTGGCTAAAAGTAACGGCACTACTAACTCAATAGGCGGATATTATCCGCGTAGTGACAAATAGTTAAATTATCCATCACAAGAAGAGAAGGGGGCCCTAGAACCAACCGAATTAATCAGAGGGGGAAACCATACACATCACCCCGCTACTATGGTAGGCACCACAAACGCCACCAGCCTCAGTTATATATATACATACGTATTACATGCGTTTCTATATAGCCCATTCACAAAAACAACCAGCCAGATTGCCCTCGAGGAACACTCGCATCCAGCATTTTCTTGGCCTTCTTACATCTCATCTCCACTAGGTCCCCCTCCTTCTCCCAATTCACCCTATACCTTTCTTCCTTTCCACCACCGAAACTAGGAAGCCACATGCCCCACCGGCGGTTTTCGGCTTCCTTTCCCTCTTCGGCAGTGTCCCCGTTTTTAGCCATCTGCAGAACCATCTTCTGCCAATTCTTTAAGCTTACTTCAAGACACTGGCGGCAGCGTTCATCGCCCCCTGCGCCCGCAACTTTCTGAAAACTGGCCTCTGCTAGGTCTACCGCATCGTGCGTCCAACTCAACCCTGCGGCATGTTTAGAGGAGGCAAAGAGCACCTCGCCGATATAAGCCATGACACCTGCTTCTTCGCAGATCTCGGCCGGGGAACGAAGGGGTACGTCTTCTCCGCTCGGGGGAGGGGGTGGATACGGCCCTTCCACAAACATAGACTTGAGAAAGTCGAATACAAGGGATGGGATTGGAGTTGATTCTTTGGCGTTTTGGTTCCTGGTAGGTTCGGTAGCAGTGTGTAGAGCTTCAGGTAGGGAGCGGCGAGCGCGAAGAACGGAGAGAAAGATAGGGAGAGCAGTAGATAAATCCTTGTTGCGGGCATGATGGACGGCTAGGGAGGTCGTGGCAAGGAGTAGATTCTCTGAGAGGTGCTTGGGGTGCTCGCTGATTATGCCAGTCGATATATCAACGTCGTTTATAGCACCATCCGGATGCGTCGAGACCGCAACATCAAGACCCCATCTATACATTTCTTCTGCAGAATCAGGTAAACATTTGAAACTCAGCCAATCCGCGTACGCAAGGGCAGACGCGAGTCGCTGTTTAGTTGAGAATCCCTTAGTCGTTAGGACTTTCAAATAATATGCCTCTGGAGGTTTGTACGCCGGCGAACAATTCTCCTGCAATGGCGGCGAATGGGCGCCTGGGGGTACTGGTTTTGGGTTCGGGTTGTCAGGCCCAACCATTACGTCCTTAGGGAAGGAGATACGGCGTGTGTTGTCAATGACCCATCCGTCAAGATGCTCCGCGGCCCTCGCAGCACCCATTAGTGCCTCATAGTAACAACGCCGCCAGGGCTCCGGCTTCCTAGAGATATCTGCTCCTGTCTTCCCAACGCCATCAACGAGGATCCCACCCTCATCCATCTCAGTGATCCCCTCTCCATCCTTATCGGGGTCTTCCAGGCGCCCAATTAGAATACGATATAGATTCCCACTGCGGGCGTAGTCCGTCATTCCCGTTTCAGTAGCATTAGGCTCCTCACTCCGTCGTGCGCTCCGGTAATTCATTCGACTGACCATCGTCCACTCGCGAGGTGTTGGGTATTTCCTTTCCAAGTACTCATTCTGTACGCCAAAGGATATGAGAAACACGAGCACAAGGCCCGTGTAGCCGTATACCGTGTATTTCCCTGCAAGCCACAATTGCTCTCTGATATAGCGCTTCCTCTCCGTAGTTAACAGACGTGAGAGTTGCCATTGCCCTCCACGCTGCCGGAGAAATGTTTTGGATGCGAGAAACGGGAGTTGAGGTCGAGGTGATATTGGAGTTACTAGGAGGAGCAGGGAATTTTGCGAAAACAGCCGAAAATAGGGAGATTTCGAGTGAGCCTTAGGAGGCCGGAAGGGGCGAAGGAGAGGCCATATGCGATGGAGAGGTGATAGTCGAGGGGGTTGCATTGTGCTCTCGTGGTGGGTGCGGGTGAGCGCTGTACGATGGTTTTCCAAGTCGTCAGGTGGGCCGGCGAGAATCACCACATCAACAGCTCGCGGTTCGACCAATATACACGATGTCTACAATGAAGTCCCCAGGAAGCGCACCTGCGAAAGGCAATCAGAATGCTCGTTCTGGTTTTTCGGATGATCTTAACCAGCTCTTGGAGCACTATCTCATTCTGCTAGACCAGTATCAGTCCCTTCAGACCAAATTGTCCAAACTACTATCGTCCGTATGTCTCCCAGGCTTCAGTCGGATTATCTACCCTCCAACTACGCATCTAAATATCGTGAGGTCAGGGCTATATCTCGCTCGCCGAGGCAAACTTCACATCGTCAGGAAAAATAAGATACGGCCAGGACTTTTATGATGAGCGCATGCAGGCTACAAAGTTACTGCACGTCTAGTGTCCGAAATTTGGAAGCCCGATGAACTTGAACACTGATAATAAACAGGAACGTCACTGCCCCGCCGGAAAATCATTGTCTCATTCCGTCGTTTGAATTGGCGGAGCCCAGCCCAAAGACACCTAACGCTGATTCAAAGGCCACTACACCGCCAGAGAGCGCATCTCCACCATCCAAAGCTAAGCGTCTCCCAAGCGATCCCTTGCACTGGTTCGGTATATTGGTACCTCCAGCATTGCGGACCGCACAAAGGGAGTTCACAGGTGCCGTAGTTGACATAGTACCCCGACTTGTTGAGGTTATCGCTGAGATGGACTTGTATGAGAGAAAGATTAAAGAGACGAGGAATAATAGCAAATACGGGGATAATTAGGCTATTTGCTGTACACAATCGGAAGTATTCTATAGAACGCTTGAGGAACCGGGTAGAGTTCCTGGTTGGCCATGAATGAGCCTTTAAGACCCCTCCAGGACGTAAAGAACGTAAAGAACGTAAGGATCAACTAGGGACCCCCACAGGCCCAGAGTGTATCAGAAATACTAGTCAATTTTACAGTATATTTCCCTTGAAGGAGTCTATATCACAAGTCGCTCAAGACCAACGAAATGCCGGTTTCCGTCAGTGTCTATCCTCTCGTCGCCAATAGCACTCCAAACAATGAGCCGCAGCACCTTCTACTCGGGAGAAAACCGTAGTTCGGCACTTCAGTGGTCTTTTGATGGCTTCGTGTTCTTGGCGTTCGGGTTTCGTGGGTCATTCTTGAACTCATCGGCTGGATTGAAAACAGAGTGAATCAGCCACAATAGCTATCCGGAAGAAGTCTCACAAAAGCAATAGAGATCCAAATGGAATAAATAGCCAACATACTGTTTATAAGCATGGTAGCGAACGAATTGACCCCGTACAAGATCACAAGCCCTTCGAGCACATCAGCAATCCGTCGTCCCAACGCCAGTAAGGGGAATTGTCAGGCGGGCAGAAAACCGGAACAACTATACGAGGCTAGAAGCAGACGAAGGGAGGACACATTCATACCGGCTACAAAGAAAGGAGCCATCGGTTTAGCTATGTCCCGGTTAGTCGTGTAAGCGCTGTTTCGAAGGCAGAGTTTATACTCACCAACAGGAGCGGGGAACTTTTTCATGCCGAAGAACGTCATGTTTGCGGTCGGTAAGGAAGGGATGTTTTGATGTTCCGATCTGCTGTTCCTTCGGCGCTGATGAGGTTGCCCGGATATGTTCGGTCGTGGTGGAGACGAATTCGTTGTTGGGCGTTGAAAGGGCGTTCCTTACAGACGTACTTTACGGGCCCTCGCTTCGGCAGCTCTAAGGCTCCGTTAGGCTGTGCTTCACTAAACCCCAGTTAAGCCGCTCAGTGTTAAGAGAGTCCGCAATCGCCGCTTTAGGATTTATCCCACTATACCCTGCATGTTCCGTACGCACTCACGACACCAACAATAACAACAATAATTGCACGATACCAACAACAAAAATGAATAATTCCCTCGCAGGATGTGTTGCCTCCCTCAAATCTTCCATGTCCCTCCTCGACTCTAGTATCAGCATCCTCGATTCTGGCGTCCACGACTTCCCGCGCCTGGGGAAGGTCCTACAAACAACACGCGTATGCCACTAGTCTCATCACTCCCACTGATTACACTCAGGGCCTAGCTTTACTAACAAACCTTCCTTAGCACTTCGAGCTTGTGGCAGAGTCCTCGCTTCTCTCCGCCCAAAAGTCTCTGCAAGACGAGATCAGACCGGAAGTAGAGCACCTGTTACGACGGGTGGACGCGTATCTCGGGAAACTGGAGCGGAGGGAGCAGAGCTTAATCGCCAAATGTGAATTGCAAGAGGGGCGGTTATCACAGCAGGGAAGAACATCATCGTCGTCATCATCCAGAAAACCGAAAGGGAAAAGCGATTCAGGCAGGCGAACAACATTATTTCCCGGGGGCAATGCAGAACGATTGAGGGCATTGAGGCAGAAGAAAGAGAGACTAGAGTATGCGGTCGACAGGTTGAACCTGCAGGCCCAGCAGAAGGTTAGTTTATATAACCTAGAGTAATAATGTTGCAGAGCGGGCAAGTGCTGATTATCTGGAACAGGAGAGACAACTAAGGATGAGCATGGCAGCGCAGTGAAGACTGCATACAATTGATATGCTAAAGTAGGGCTAGCGTCAAGTACAAACCCAGCGAAAGAGCACCGGGACATTATTATCCTAGGACTAGAATCGCCACTCGACCCTGTACAAAAACCTTGCAACACTCGCAGTCGCTCACTCATCCCGACCCATAACGATATCCAATGCTTTCCTCGATAAGCTCACGTTATGTTCCAACGCTGCCAGCTTCGCCATCAACGCGATAATATTAGGATCTGCACTTTCAACCCGGATCTTCTCCTTGACCCTTACATCGACACCCCTATAGCAGAAGACTTCGTTTGATTCGTCGTGTTCAGGCTTCCTAGCAGCTCCAATCGCTACGGCAAGCCGCTGGAAGCCGAAATTAGTAAGTGTGTCGACATGGTCTTTCACAGGTTCGAGAGTCCGAAGCTCGACTCGCAAAGAGGCGTCGGAGATTGAAAGGTCAAACGACAAGTTTTCAGGAAGGGGGTGGTCGAATGTCTTTCAGCCTGTTAGACCCGTGAACTCCCACCAGTTGGGTGGAGAGGTGGATTACCCTCGCATCTACCGGATTATGGGGAAATAGCTTATTGCCATCCGTAATTTTCAGTGCTTGTCTTGCTTCTTGCATGTTATCATACAACAGCCTAAGCTGGCCGGATATGAAGTTTGCGTCTTTGGGATCGCCCGTCCATGTGGAAACATCTACCACGTCCAATGATTGATTGACCAGGTTTCTCACCTCTGCCAGTTGGTCCAACACCAGACATCGCTCGGATAGATCTGTCGAGAGCGCGAGTTTGTAGCATGGGAAGCCTTTAGTCGGTGCTAGACTGTGCATTTTCACTTGTACGTCCTGTGGACGGGGTCGGGTATAGATCAGACCTTTGGCTCATGGACATCGGCACTTTGGGAAGTTATGGCGCAACTTACACAGCCAACAACACGCGTTCCTACCCTAGTAATCGTTCCCTTCAGGCTCTCCGAACGGTGTGATGAAAGGACCAGCTTGCAACCCGGTTCAGTGGGCTCGAGCAGGGCAATACATTCTTCCAGTCCTAATCGTAGTGAAGCAAGAGTCTCTTGCAAAGACTCGAGAAGCCATTCCAATTCTCGAGACTGGCAGCCCCAGCATTAAACACAACGGGCGCACGACCTGGGAAGACGTGGAGATACTTACCACTGAATTCTGTTCTTCTTGAAGAAGCCTATCCGCGGGCAGCGGAGGATACACCGTCGTCGACATTGGAGAATAATGTTTGTGTCTTATGATGGGTGGGTTCTAATTGCGGCGACTTGTGAAATTGGAAATCGGGAGTCGGAGGTTATGTAGGTTATGTAAGCCGGACGTTAAGAGCATGAGTTAGTTATCTATAGTACAAGAAAAGCGTTTCCTTTGCCATAACAGAGCAACATGACGGGGCTACCAATGTCAAATGCCAGTGCTAAGTCGACCAAGCTGCAACGGCTTCCAAAGCGTATGTTCTCTCTATTTCCTCCCAAAATACCTTTTATTGGCCGCTAAAAAGCCACCTCAGACGCCCGGGTTCAAAAGCGTCCACTACTCCATCCACCGATCGCTTCACCATATTCCGGCAGAAGTACACAGAAAGTCGTCTATATCTCCTCCAATACGCCCTTTATCTCCGCCGTAAAGCGTGTCCGGAAACTCCTCAATGCTATTGACAAGCGCAATACGGACAAAGCTGACCGATTAGGCGAGGGCAAAGACAGTGTTAGCAGAAAAGGAAAGGGGAGAATCGAAGAAGTCAGCTTAAAGGCTACAGCAAGGGCGATCGAGAAGGCACTTAATCTCGCGATATTCTTTCAAGGCCAGGAAGACTGTAGGGTTCGGATAAAGACAGGAAGTGTTGGAGTAGTGGATGATATTGTTGAGACTGAGAGGAAGACTAAACAGGGCGAGGGCTCAAAGCCTAAACAGGGGCACTCCCTAAAGCGCAAGAGGTCAGAATCAGATGCTGGTGATAACAATGCCAGTGCCAGTCGGACAACCGACAAACCGGCGATAGAAGTGGAGCCCGAGGATGATGTCGAGAAGGAAGAACTTCCCGAAACGCGAGTCCGGAAGACAAGCATGGTGGAAGTCCTCATTAGTCTTCGATAAGATTCGCCAGCGATCCCAAGTAGCCGAACCAAGGTTATTTAAGAAGCTCCTCGAGCACACGACTATCAAGCCTCACGTCCCTATTGACCTCTTGTTTTACATAGCTGGACTCAAAATGTATGGATTTGTTGTCTGCAGGCCCTAGTGTATGTGCTGATATAACTATAGCATTGTATCCGGGTCAATTACTGACAGATCAACAAACCAACGTCAAGGCTCCACATTCAATGCATATTCGCTATAGCTAAGGTCTATCGAAGCTAAACTCTCTCCAAGAGAGCAAAGCGGTGGAGACAAGCATAGAATGGTTAGTGATTGGCAGTGTCAAGTAGCTCCATAAACTAGCCAGTTGCGAAACCAGGTACCTACAATGATTGAACCACTAGTTTAGTGTTGAATTTCAAGTCGGCCTTACCCAGATCAAGAAAGGATAGTCACCGCCACAGGAGAAGACTAATGTTAGCCCCAAAGGTAGTCTATCATTATATCCGGAAACAAAGCAATTGCATCTACAGCTAGCAAATCTTCGGACGCAAGGACTCTCGAATCTCAGGACAATAGGCGGTCCCATCGCGCTATGCTCCCCTATCTACTTAGCAATAGCAGAGTGAAGCAAAGGCAAATTGGAAACCGATTAATAACAGCAAATTTTAAATTCATCAAGACTGAAAATTTTGCCCACCCATAACAAAAGTAGAGACAGCCCTTTCCAAAACGCCAAACAACTTCTAAGTGCTGACCACAGTGGAGGCCTAGGGGAAAAAAACATCTAGAGGTCTTTCAATAGCTTCTTTGCAAGCTTTCTCTGCTCATCCACCCCCAAATTCCCCTTGTCCGTTTCTTGAATTGCCCTTCCAACGGCCAGCGTCTTCGCTATCCCTTCAGCGTCTACCCACACTCTTCCGTTCCGTCCCACTGCCACTTCAAAAGGCAACTTCTCAGCAATCTCATCTAGGACCACCAAAGACCCCTGCGCAGAGGGATTCGGCATCATGAGTCGTCTACTCATGCCCAAGCTAATGTCGAAGAGCATGCCGCCCGTCAGCCCACCAAGGCCGTCAGACTTCCCAGTGGCAGGGTTCACGCATTCTATCTCGGGATCCATGTGCTTGTTGGCAAGAGAGACTCGCGCATACACCAGCGAGCCAGCGTTGAACTGCGGACGGGTCTTACGGGTAACCCCGGCGAAGGCAAGATGCGGGAGAGAGGCAAACGACGTATGAGGGGAGATTGAGCAGGAGAAACTATCAGAAGTAGAGCGGTGGACTACGGCCAGGACGAGGTCACCGACTGTGGGGATATACTGTGTTTATGGAGGCATTAGCTTACTGGCTCGGCCCTCGAAAGCGGGGCAGAAGCCAAAGCAGGGATACTGACACGCCCGCCATTGCTTTCAACCCAAACAGCGTTCTTCCTATGGTCGATGCAAAGCTCACCGGCCACCACAGGCTCAATGGTGCCCGGGGGAAAGTAGCGCAGACCAGGCCCGACCTTCAAGGGCACGGATGGATTAGAGGGCGTGGGGAGGGCTCCTGGGGGGATTGAATCGCCCGGAAGCACCAGCGATGAGAGCACCATGGCGCATAAGCCAACTGAAGACCGGCGCAGCAGGCGTTGGGCTATCGTGGCATTTGAGCGAGTGTTAGTTGTAGTTGGGCGACAGAATTCCGGCGGAGGTGCGAGCGATGGGAAGCGAAAAGATCCACCAGGAAATTTTCCAAGCTTCGACATCCAGCATCCAGCCCTTCTTGCACCACAACAATCACAACAACATCTAACGACTCAACTGCGGGCCCGCTAACCGTGTCCGCTGCGTGACCGGGAGAAATGAGCGGCCAGGAAGACACCGGAGCTGCACCAGCAGCTCCAGAGCGTATCGTTATTGGCATTTCCTTCGGGAACTCCAACAGCTCAATCGCATTCACGTCGAAAGTAAGCTGTTAGAAGTCGGACACGGGATTAGATATCCGGACGGGCCATATCCTCGCTCTTATGCTCTTGTTGCTAATCGACTACTCTGGCGCAGGAAGGCAAGGCAGAGGTTATTGCCAATGAGGACGGAGGCATGTTCACCCTCCCCACTATGGTGGGGAAGTCTCCCAAGCTTCTGCTTTTTGCCCTCTGACGTACGGCGCAGACCGCCAGATCCCCTCAGTGCTATCCTATGTCCAGGGTGAAGAATACCACGGCACGCAAGCCAAGACCCACCTTGTGCGGAATAGCAAGAACACCATCGCATACTTCCGGGATTTTCTAGGCCAGGAGTGAGTCACCCATAGAGCGCACCGCCAATGCAGCGTTTCTGACCTCATGGACACAGCTACAAATCGATAGATCCAACACAATGCCATGCGTCCGCCCACCCAATAGAGCATGAATCCACTGTGGCCTTCTCCATTCAAGAATCGGCAGAGGAGGGCACTCCCGCCCCAGTCACTGTTTCAGATACCACGACTCGTCACCTGCGCCGCCTTGCTTCTTCAGCTTCAGATTTCCTAGGCAAGAGTGTCAATGCGGCGGTTATCACCGTGCCAACAGACTTTTCAGAAAAGCAGCGAAATGCCCTTACCAAGGCAGCCAAGGACGCCGGTATTGACATCCTCCAGATTATCCACGAGCCTATTGCGGCAGTTCTTGCATATGACGCACGCCCAGACGCAAAGTTGTCGGACAAGATAGTTGTAGTTGCTGATTTTGGTGGCACACGTTCGGATGTCACAGTAATTGCCTCTCGAGGAGGCATGTACACAATCCTTGCCACGGCGCACGACTACTTGCTCGGTGGTGCGACTCTCGATCAAGCTTTAATCGACCATTTTGCCAAGGAGTTCATGAAAAAGCACAAGACAGATCCACGGGAAATTACACGGAGCCTGGCGAAGCTAAAGCTAGAAACTGAGGCCACCAAGAAGGCATTGAGTTTAGGGTCCAGTGGCAGCTTCAGTGTTGAGAGTCTAGCAGATGGTATTGACTATAGTTCGACGGTCAATAGGACTAGATATGAACTGTTGGCTGGGAAAGTGTTTGCTGGGTTCACAAGACTTGTGGAGGGAGCTATTCAGAAGGCCGAACTGGACGTTCTGGATGTGGATGAGGTATTCCCATCCCCCCCCCTTCTTACCCTACATCCGTTGTTGCACCGCTGACGCAACTGTTATGCAGGTTATCCTGTCCGGAGGTGTCTCACACACCCCTAAGGTAGCACGCCTTCTGCAGTCTATCTTCCCAGAAAAAACATCTATTCTCGCTCCATCCACTTCCGCCGCCGCGATTAACCCCTCAGAGCTTGCTGCCCGCGGTGCGGCCATCCAGGCGAATCTTATACAGGAATTCGAGAAAGAGGACATTGAGCAGTCCACTCATCCAATGGTCACAGCAACCCCTCATCTTGCGTATGCAATTGGCGCAGTTGTTATCTCCTCAGACGAGAAACAGGGCGTATTCAAACCTCTGATGGAAGCCGAGACCGCCGTGCCAGTGCGACGACATGCCCAATTTGCAACACCAAAGGAAGGAGGGAACGTTTTGATTAGGGTCTGCGAAGGGTTACGTGAAATCAAAGTCCATAAACCAGAGCCCAAGCCAAATATCAACGGAAGCAAGTCTGGAAATGCGAGTGATGGTGACGAGGAGGACAGCGATCTAAGCGAAGGGGACGAGGTGGAGATCAGACAGATTAGCTGGAAAGTGGGCAAGGTTCTGGCAGAAGCAGCGATTATGGGAGTAAAGAAAGGAGGGAAAGTCGAAGTTGGAGTCAATGTCGGCGAAGACCTCAGCCTATCCATCACAGCGAGGGAGGTTGGTGGGAAAGGAGGTGTTCGAGGTGAGGTAGAGAGACCAAAGGTGGCAGAGAACGGGAGCGTATAGAAAAGGCGCGCGCACGCATCATTTTTCAGAAGGAAACAATTAAAGCTAGAATGCATGAATTTTTAAATTTTTAAATTTCTTTTTTTTATTTTTAAATTTTATTTCTTCTCCCTTTTCTCTCTACTGGGTAATTTGACCGCAACGCTTGAGAAGGGGGGTTTAACATTCCTCCTCTCGTAACAAAACTTGGAAATATTCTTCAAAGACCAAACAAACCAAACCAAACCAGCAAAGCCAGCAACCATAGTAGTAGTAGTAGTAGTAGTAGTTTTATTTTTATTTTTATTTTTATTTTTATTTTTATTTCATCAGTGAATCCCTCCTCCTTTGTGTATATACAATAATAATAGTAGTATAGTCACCATCATTCCGCTTCCAGGGAAAAAGAGACAAAAAAAAAAAAAAAAAAAAAAAAAGGAACAGTTAGGGGGGGGGGGGGGAAGAAGGGAATAATAATGGTATTGTATGTATGTATGTATATATGTATAGAAGGTTAAAGGTATTAATTAATATACAACAACAAGCCGGCTCTCTCTCTCCCTTCATCATCATCATCTTCGTCTTAGAAAGGAGGGAGAGGAAAAAGATTCGTCTAAAAAATTAATATAAAAAAAATTTTCTTGGAGTTCTCGTTCTTGAGAAGAGTTTTATTTATTTATTTATTTTTTCTTTTGAGCGCGTCTGTACAAAAATGGGGGGGGGGTTTATATTTGCGGTGGAAGAGAGAGAGAGAGGGGAAAAAGAAAAAAATTCAAGGGTTTGACAAAGCT